>JAJJMC010020101.1:1075474-1127370 GCA_023531435.1 Papaver californicum
AGGTTATTTAGTCTTTTTCATACTCCTGGAATTTTCTAGAGTTAATTTAAATCATTATTTTCTAAGATCATTACCTTTACAAGTTCGAGAAACGATCACCTTATTTACCACTATTAAAATTACATCAGGGGGTGATTTACCCAATTTCTGACAGCAAATGGGTTAGTCCGGTACAGGTGGTACCAAAGAAGTCTGGTGTTACCGTTGTCAGAAATCAAGATGACGAACTTTTTCCTACACGAGTTTAAACTGGATGGAGAGTATGCATAGATTATATAAAGCTTAATTCTGCTACCTGAAAGGATCACTTTCCTTTACCTTTCATCGATCAAATGGCAGAGAGGTTGTCGGGACATTCTTATTATTGCTTTTTGGATGGTTATTCGGGCTACAATCAGATTATTATTGCACCGGAGGATCAAGAGAAGACTACTTTTACTTGTCATTTTGGTACGTTTGTATATAAACGGATGTCGTGTTGTCTTTGCAATGCGCCTGTCACTTTTCAGAGATGTATGGTTAGTACATTTTCTGACTACGTGGAACGCATCATTAAGGTATTTATGGATGATTTTAGTGTTTATGGTGATTCATTTGATATTTGATTAGAAAATCTTGAACTTGTGCTTAAAAGATGCATAGACACTAACCTTGTTCTAAATTGGGAGAAATGTCACTTTATGGTAAACCATGGTATAGTGCTCGGTCACATTGTGTCCTCTCAATAGATCGAAGTAGACAAAGCAAATATATACTTAATAAGAAACCACTTCGGTGAGGGAGACTCGCTCGTTTCTTGGTCATGTAGGTTTTTACAGGCGGTTTATCAAAGATTTCTCCAAAATCTCAATGCCGATGTGCAAATTGTTACAAAAAGAGTCTACCTTCAACTTCAACCAGGAGTGCAAGGATGATTTTGACAGATTGAAAGAGTTTTTGACAACTGCACCTATTATCAAGTCACCCGATTGGAGTTTATCGTTCGAGTTGATGTGTGATGCGAGTGACTATGCAGTTGGAGCCGTTTTGGGTTAAAGGGTGGACAAATTGTCCCATGTGATTTATATGCATCTAAGACCCTAAACGATACATAAATCAACTATTCTTCCATGGAGAAAGAGTTGTTGGCCATAGTTTTTGCACTAGAAAAATTCAGATCTTATTTGGTGGGTACCAAGGTTATTGCTTATTCTGATCACGTAACACTTAGATACCTACTCAAGAAGAAAGAATCTAAGCCATGACTTATACGGTAGATTCCGTTGTTGTAAGAATTTGACATATAAATTAGAGACAAGAAAGGTGTTGAGAATACAGTTGCTAATCATCTTAGTAGACTTGTTATTTATGAAGAGAATCTTCCCTTACATGATCGTTTTCCGGACGAACAACTTTTTTCGATAGAAGATTCAACACCCTGGTACGCTGATATAGTGAACTACTTGGTTACGAGGCAGATACCTAGTACAATGTCTAGTTCTCAAAATCTAAAGCTTAGGAAGATGGCCAAGCATTATGTGTGGGATGAGCTCTACTTGTGGAAATACTGTCCTGATCAGATTATCCATAGGTGCGTACTTGACTCTGAATTTCAATCCATTCTATCTTTTTTGTCATTATTATGCTTGTGGTGGCCATTTTGGTTCTAAACGTACCGCTCTCAAAGTTCTTGAGAGTGGATTTATTGGCACACCCTATTTGAGGATGCATATGTTTTTGAAAATCTTGTGATAGATGTCAACGAACGGACAATCTAGGTGCTCGAAATCAAATGCCACTCACACCGATTCTTGCTGTAGAAATATTCGATGTGTGGGAATTGGTTTTATGGACCCTTTTGTTAATTCGTATGGGAAATTTTATGTACTTCTTGCTGTGGATTATCTTTCGAAATGGGTGGAAGCTAAAGCCACCCTTACTAATGATTCTCAAGTTGTTTGTGAGTTTGTGAAGAAAAATATTTTCGTTAGACATGGAACACCTCGTGTAGTTATCAGTGATGGAGGTTCATAATTTCGGAAATCCTTTCATGCTCTTCTCAAGAAGTTCAACTTTACACACAAGATTGGTACGCCTTATCACCCACAAACTAGTGGGCAACCTGAAATTTTAAATCATGAGATCAAATCTATTCTAGAGAAAACCGTTAATACTACACGGAAAGATTGGAGCTTGAGAATCAATGATGCATTATGGGCGTATAAAACAGTATACAAGATACCAATTGGCATGTCTTCATATTGGTTGGTTTATGACAAAGCTTTTATTCTCCCGGTTGAACTTGAACATAAGGCTTTATGGGCGGTAAAGATGTGCAACATGGAGTATGATAAAGCGGGGAAGCAAAGGAAACTAAAAATTAATAAGTTAGAGAAGATACGTAATGATTCTTATGAGAGTTCTCGTATATACAAGGAGAAGAATAAGCTTTTCCATGACAAGATGATGTCTCGAAATAATTTTGTTATGGGACAAAAAGTTCTTTCATTTTATTCTTCTCTTAAATTGTTTCCTGGAAAACAAAGGTCCCGCTGGATTGGACCGTATGTTGTTACTAATGTTTTTCCTCATGGTGCAGTTGGGATTATTAGTCTCCGATATGGGACAGTTTCCAAGGTCTATGGCCATAGATTAAAGCCATACTACGAAAACATCGTTTATGTGGATGTAGATGTGCTTGAGTTTAACGATTTGCTCCCTATGGAGGAGTAAGATGGGCGAGTAGAGAGTCGGGCTGACGACTTTAAACCAAAACACTGCATGGGAGGCAACCCATTGGTTTGTATTTCTATCTTTTGATTTTTCTTAGTTTTTCATATCATATTAGGAATTTCCCATCTTGATTTTATATTGGAAGAGTTTACATTGAGGACAATGTAAAGTTTAAGTGTGGGGGAGTGGTTAAGCATTGCATTTAGATATTTAGTATTCACTTTTGTATGAATTTTTAAACTTTTTGTACATATTTGCATAAAAACCTCCAACTTTTAGATGTTTTAGAGTCACTTTGTATACTTCTAGCTAAGTTTACATACTGAGTTCTTACCGAAATAACTGAACTTAGAAGTATTAGACAATGGCATTCAGAGTGCTTAGTTGTTGAGAGGCTATAACTGACAAAAATGGACTTAAACCACTGGTAGAAAATACAATATTAGAGAAGTTGATCATTCAATACCCATGAGTGAGGCACCATACCTTCGATTATTTATATCTGTCTAAATTGTCCGTTTAGAGTGTTTAATGTGCTCAAACTCCGGATAGATTGATGAGCTATCCAACTTCGCACCAATTTCAGCATTACTTTTTGATCTCTTGAGTGCTATTTTTATCAATCATAAGGGTGTCATTAGAATTGGTAACTCTATTTTGTAGTCTTGTTTGCAGCTGGCACCATTCTCTCGACAACAACAGTTCCATAGAAACACTATTATCATCAACAAGCGAACATCAAAAATTTCAAGGAAAGTTAAAGACGTTCAAGATTTACAAGCAACAAGACAATGAGCAGAGTTTTATATCATGTTAAAGACTTATGTACAAGAGTGAAAGAAATCAAAAGATGAGAGTTAGTGAAGTTTATGATATCGAGACAATACAAGTTGTGAAGAATCAAGTGGTAAAGTCCTTATCCTATGACCATAGTAGTTTCATTATTCATTTTACTTATTTTTCATTTTGAATTCTTAAAAAAAGGTGGAAAAAAGAAGAAAAAAATATAGAAAGGAGAAAAAAAAAAGAAAAAAAATGTTTTATATTTGCTTTAGTGTATATTTGTTTTTGTATTCATTTAATAAGGTCGTGAGGAAAAAGAAATTTATAAAGAAGTTTTAAGTAAAAAGGAATTGAGAAAAAGAGTTACAATTATCAAGGTTCTACGAAGTTTAAGAGTTCATCATCAACAATTGAAGACCGAAGACTGAAGACGTTTCTATTGGATGATGTGAGAGTGGTGTTGATTGACGATCGGGTGAGAAGGTAAGTAAGCATTCCCATCCTCACATAGTAGTTGATTTCCTTTCCTAGAGGTCACCAGAGAAAAGAAAAGAAAAGGTTCTTTTTTATCCCACGTTCTATGGGATAACATCTTCATATAATTCGGAAGGTTACCTTTGAGTGTGTATTTTGATTGTCAGTTTTATAAAATCCTATTGCTGAGTCATAATACTTATTCAGTCATTCTTAAGGCTGAATTCTTTCATATGGTGGTTTTCTCCTAACTCCAGAGTTAATCATGAGAATAATGTTCTTTATACTTCTAACTTCTTATTGTTAGTGTGCAGAAACTTTATGTCTTCAGCTCTTTGGATACTTGTGACTTTGAAGTTGGTGTAGGTTTTATGGGTATACCTCTTGTAAACCCTCACGAGACTATAACTCGTCAACTAGGGACACCTAGGGGTTTAAAGGCTTGTTACACATGTTAAGTGTAACCGTGTCCTTGATGAAATGGAGTTGTTATATTTTAGTTTACTTTAGATAGTAGTTTGCTCGCGGTCTAAAAAAAACCCGGGGGGGGGGGGGAATTTGATAAGTGCATAATTGACATGTTTATAATGTCAATTACATACTTGTATTAGCTATAACTCTTTCATTTTATCTTGTTATTACTTTATTTTCTATCTTATGTCTTATATTAGGTGAATCATCAGAAATCAATGGAAATGGTGTTAAAGAGAGCTAAGAATAGGAAATGAGTTCATTCTGGTATGAAAATGAGAGGCCAAAGGATGAAAACATAACTTTGAAATAAGAGTCCCATGAAGATTTACGGTTGGGAAAGTACCTCAAAACCCAACCGTAATAGAAGTCGATTTTGAAGACAAATTATAGGAAAATTTACAGTTAGATTTACACTCTCAAACCCAACCGTAAAATTATTTGAATATATATGAATATTTTTTTATTTCCATCTCGAATAAAATTGAAAGACGAAGCCAACCCAAAAAGAATGAGGTCAATCGGACATTGTATGAGGGAGTTATGATCAAAACGGTGAAATACAAAAAAGTATCCAAGAATAATTACGGTTGGGTTTCTTGGACTCGGACCCAACCGTAAATCTGAGGATTTTGGGTGAGATTTTTGTGTCAGAAATTTGGTTGGGTTTATTGGCTCGGACCCAACCGTAAGTGGGGTAGTATGGCACGTGTGTAGGCTTCTAAAACAAGGAAAACACGGTCCCAGAAGGATTCAAAACCTAGATTTCGTGGATACTATATAAGGAGACATCCAAGACATTAAGAAAACACCTTTTACACAACTATTCAAGACTTGGAGGAGATCAACACCAAAAGAGGAGAAATCTAGAGTTTTGGAGCAGTTCCATTATCGTAACGATTTCTTATCTACTTTCTTATATGTATAACATGGATACTTCTACAACCATGAGTATCTAAAAACCTAATTGATTGAGGATGAATTCTAAGTTCTAAACATGATTTGATTTAATATATGATTCTATTTTGAGTTTTTCATATAATTATCGTTTGTTTATACTACAAAGAATGTTTATGATTAATTGATAGATTGTTTAGGTGGCCAACTAAATTGATTTTTTTATTTAATCTATTGCTAGTATTGAGTTGTGAGATAAGTAATAGTCTATTGACTCGTACAAAAGTAGAGAACGCGAGACCTTACAGAGGGATTCTGTGGAGGAATTATATGTATGAACAACTCTAGTAAGTGGAACTTGATCTAAGAGTCTACTGCTAGGATTAACCTATAAATTCACAAAAACATAAAGCATTCGACCAAATTACACCCTGAGTGATCTACTACTAGGTGGTTAGGACGAATAAAATATGGTAGGCGAGAACTTCCGTATCCAGTGATATAAGGAATTTCGGGGATAAAACTGATCAAACTATTATTCTACGGTTGCTGATAATCTGTGATTAACAATGAATAGATGAACATATTAACTTAGTGAATGTTTAGTAACGAAGAAGGATTCCTCGATCATATTTCTCTTCATTTATCGCATCTTAATAACTTTTAATTGCTTTATTAGTAATTTTCAATCTAAAACAAATCCCCCTTTGTGACGTTTAACAATTAGAACACCTCGCTCCTTGTGGAAACGAACTTGACTTCCATTATATTATTCTTTAATTGAGTGGAAATAATATCACTAATTTGATTGCATCCACGACACGCATCAGTGGACGACAAAGTGACTCGTATTTTTAGGCGCATCCGAAGATGATCAAATTGGATCAATGCTTCTATCAAATTTTTTTTGGATAGATTATACTTATAAGACAAACAAGTACAACATGTCATTGATAAACATTTCTTGCCACACTTCGGATAAACAAACTTTCACGGTGGCATGGGGTTTTATGCGTCAGGAGAATAATGTGGGTTTTATTTGGATGTTACAAACCTTGATGGAGATTTACCGTAGTGATCAGACGCCAAGGGTCATAGTAACTGATAAGGACAAAACAATAATAAATGCAATAGAGGTGATTTTCCGGATGCCAAACATTTTCTCTGTACAAGACACATACAATGCAACATCATAACGTATTGCAGGAGTCATATCTAGAAGCCAAAACTACATAAAGGTATTGCTCGTGAGTAGGCTGAAGATGAGCGTCTTAGTAAACTAACTCGGGAGGAAAGAGAAGAAGAAAACTGCCAAAGAGTACGAAGATAATGGATTGAAATAGAAATCTTTTCAACATCATTGGGATTTGATATTATATTCGATGTCCAAGATAGAGTATAATTCTAATTTGAAGAGTTTCATTTTTATTAGGAAAAATGTTTCCGAGAAATCTATGGTTTATTACATGACACAATTGTTAGAACCACACAAAGAAAAGTTTATGAAACATACACCTACTGATATAGGCATTACAAGAATAAGGCGACAAGTATAGCTGAAAAGTCTCATGGACGTTTCAAAAACTACTTGTGGGGAGTTAAAATAAAGTGGTTACGATACAACAAGCTATCCATCATTCCACCAAGGATAATATCATCAAGATTCAATACCAATTGGAAAAGAGTATGACGAAGGTTATGACCAAGTACTTCGATTACTATTCGTTGCTTAGGGGTATAACGTATATGGTATCGCATTGGTGATAAGTGCATAATTTACATATTTTAAGTATCATTTCCTTATCTTATTTGCTATATTTTTTGTGAATTACTATACATTTCTAAAAGAAGTGAAATTGAGCTCTACAAAGAAGAATCATTAAATAACCAGTGGAACTCAGTCCAAATCCAGGATTTATTATTACCATCTTTTATAGAATTGAAATACGAAGCCAACGCAAAAAATGAGGTCATTCCGAGTTCGTATGAAGAAGTTATGAGCAAAACCGTGAAACCAACTTGGATTTGGCATTTGTTGGGCCTTATTAGGCCTGCGCGGGAAGAGAAATAATGGAAGCGTTTTGGGCTCGCCTTTGACGTGAAAATTAGGGTTCTTGTTGATTTTTGAGGAAGTTAAGTCTCCTAATTGGATAAGGAATCAAAAGGAAGTGGAAAAGTTTAATGAGACTAGGTTTCCTAGTTGGATAAGGATCAAAGAGAAGGTTACCAAAGCCTATATAAATGGGAGCCTAGATACAATTTTGAAAAAACTTCTCACAGATAGAAATTATTATTTTCTTAATCAATTTTTAATGGCTTTTAAGAAAGTTATGTCTAGCTAAACCCAACCACTGGGACAATTGAGGAAACCATACTTCATGAATGAATGTTAACTATTTTTGATTCTTAATGACTTTTGCATTGATTTTTAATTGATTTATGATTTTTCTTAATTAGTTGTGATTTTGTTTGATGGTGTATGCTGGGACTTAGGAGCTTTTGATGTGCCATGCTTGTGATTTACAATTAATATTTTAGAAATCTACTTTTGGCAAAGAAACAAAGTCAATAAAAGAGCTATAATTATTAAAGAATCATTGTGGAAATCATTCAGAAGTGATTTTGGTGGAATCCTGAGTTCCAATTCTTCCCAATATTATTAAAATCTTTTACTAATTTTCTAGTTTAAATTAAAATTAGGTCTAAAACAAATCTTCACAAGTCTCAGCGAATGAACTATTTTTACCACTTTTCTAAAACAATCAAGTTTTTGGCGCCGCTGTCGGGGACTTGTCTTTAGGTTTAGATTTTTAGATTTATTTATTTATTTTTATTATTATTATTTTTACTTTGTTCTATTTTACGTTTATTTGAGTATTTATCTTTTTGCTACAAGTTTTGGATTTGGATTGAAAGAAAATAGAGCCAAATACTTTGGTTATTAAAGACTTGGAGTTAAAGTTAAAGCTAAAAGAACGGAAAAGAAGACAAAGAATTTTATTTTTCATTAGACTTTATTTAAATTTTATTTATTTCTCTTTTTAGAAAATTGTACTAGGAAATCTTTGATTATTCCTGTAATTTTTTCTTTTATTTTTGGACACTTTTGAACTTTATTTTGGGACTTTGGACATTATTATTATTATTATTATTAAACCCTACGGAATGGTAATTAAATATTGTCTCGGCCCATCGGGTTCGTACATTGACACAGGAGTCGGTGGCCCGAGTCGACTACAACCGATTCATCCCCCGTCTGGTACGGGAGGTAAAACTCGATCAACCCACGAATCCCCTACAAGTGAGTTTACTGTATTCCTTTGTATGCATATATTTTGAGGAATTGAATACGAACTTACTTTTCTAGTAAAGGGAAAGAACTGGCCATACAAGATAAGGATTCAGATTTCATCACTGTTTCCTTCTTGCTCGCTTTAGGAGCACGTTACCAAACACGAACCTAAACCTTAAAATTTTGACTAGAAAGAGACCGATAGGGTAACGAGCTTATATGAAACACGTTCAAAAGGACTGTATTGGTTACTTTGTTAGCCTAACTCGAAGTTCAGGAAGATTATTTTAAGTTGATTAGAGCCGCCTTGTAACCCAGGGAAAAGTTGCCAAAAAGACAGGGTTATCAAAGCTCCTTAGAGCTTATCCTGTTTCTCTTCGACTTAATCTAATTCGGATCGTTCTAAGAGGTTTGCTAAAACTATAACTAGTTGCCTTTTGAAAGAATAGAAGTTGTTGGAGAAACAATCTAAGTGGAGCCATCATGTTTTTTGCTTGCTAGATTCGATAGGTTTGATTTGGTTGAGTCGGACTTGTTTGTGTATGTTAAGAACCTCTTCTTGTTAGGATTTATTTTCTTAGATTTTTTTAAATATATTAGGGGAATTTTTAGAAAATGTCGAACTAGTATTATGAGGACCAATACAATGATTATCCGACTGAATTTCAAAATAGGCATTATCCGTACTATCATCATAGTATGGATAGTAGTCAGGACCACCACTAACCTTTTGGAGGTCATTACTCATACCAGGGTGATCCCAATTACTATTCGTACATACACTCGTCTTTCAACATGAAAGTAAGCAAAATTCAAATTCTTTGTCTTGGAGGGATGCCCTAAAGAAGATGCAATCTAGTACTTCCTATGATGACCCAAATCCCTCTCTAAAAGAATCCCTCAAGCAGTTGACTGAGAATATAAATAAATTGATGAAAGTCTTGTAGAAAGTACTATTGCTCAAAATGATCTTAATTTTCAATATAGTGCTACCCTTGATTACTCAAAAAATAATAAGTCTTGTAGAAACAATCTAAGTGAATCATTTGTAAACACAGATATTGGGGAGACAAATAATCGAGGATTACTCCAAAAAGAATAAGTTGCAACGATAAATTTTGGTGCACGACTTGATCCTCTCCGTTCACCCCCATATGCAACCGGTTAAAGAACCAACTAAGCTACCGCCGACGGGTAGATTACCCACCAAAATGGATAGAAAGCAAGAAAGGAAATAGTATAGGGCGACGATGAATAACCAAAGAAAACCTTCACTATATGAGTATTCCTAGGATATGTATGAAGAGGATCCACCTCCAAAGAAATTGGGTCGCACGAAAAAGCAAGAAAGTGGACCAAGTGGGAAACAAGGAAAGTCAAAGGATCCAAGGGATCCTATCGTTCCGAGCAAGAAAGTCAAGCGAGTGCAACACAATCCTTAGAAAAGGTTCCCATCGTTTCTTTGCAAGAAAGTCAAGTGATTACAAGACGAGTACGACTAAAACGGGAAGCAAGGCAAAAACGGTCCATGATTTCCCCGCAAGAGATTTAAGGAAGTATGGTAGATGCAAAATAAAAGAGTCCCATGAGTCTACAAGGCGAACCAAATGGAATGGTGACTATAAGAGCCGCAGTTGGTGATCAAGTAACACCTAGGGATGAATGGGTGAGTATTTTATGAAACTCTCTTCAATAATTCGTCCCTACGTATTATCTACCGACGACGTGGGTGGGGATGAAAATTATGGTTTTCACGTTGCGTCAGAACATATGACCATTTAACTTTGCTGGATGAGGAGAACCTAACTGATAGATACATTTTTTGCGTCTTACTTGATCTCACATTTATATTGTTAGTGCTCTATTTTCGTATTAATAATGTTATTTTATTGTGTTTGTAGGTATTTTCGAAGAATAAATAATCGTAGAAAAAAATGGCTTAAAAAGTGTTAAAGGAACCCCAAGAATTGATGAAGGCACCAATGACTGGATAAGGGCGCCCACTCCTTCTTCTCTTTTAAACACAAAAAAAAATGGAGGGAAAGTTTGTTCTCTCAAACTTACGAATATGTGAAGAATTGCTTAACTTGATTTTGGGTTATCTTCGAGAGATTAAGACAAGAAATATATTTTTTCCTTATTATTCAAAGTTTTAAATCAAATCAAATACATCTCGTGAAATATTTGGTGAAACCGTTGGCAGCTAAAAGAATGGAAAGAAATAGTATCGAGTTTGGAAAGTATTATGTAAGATTTTGTTCTCGGAATTTGAATAAAGAAACAACATCGTACTCTCGAATATTAGGGAAACAAAAACACGAGACCAAGAGAAAGAAAGATAAACTCCGAGATTTTTTATGTAATAAAAGGAAATCGAATTTTGTTTCAAAAGTAGATAAAAATCATATCGTGAACTTTCCGAGATATTTTTCATTAAAACAAAAGTTATTGCAAGGATCTAGACAAGATTTTGGGAGTCATCTGATGTTGTAGTATAAATACTATAATCTATGAAGAGTTTTGGGAGGCTGGCTCTGGCAGGAAACACAAAACAAAAAAATTCTGTAAAATTCAGTCCGTGAAGAAGAAGAAAGAAGATGAAGAAATTGTTTCCATAAGAAGAACACTGTCACCATAAAAATGTTGCCATTTTATCCTTTCAGCAACGGTTTTTCTTATCCTTGCTTCGACAATTTACGAGTTTAATACATTAAAAAACAGTGTTTGTTTTAAATCTCACAGAAGGTGTCGTTTAATCACCAAATCTTTCTATTGCTTCTGTGACGCATTTGGTTTGTTTTTTATTATAATTTCTTATAAAATTATGAATTAAATGGGTATTTATTCTATTCTGTTTATGAGAGGCTAATCTTCTTTTCTAGGGTGTAGTAGGAAGCTATTTTTGATGTGTATTTTCAATAGTTAATTTCTTAGACATATTTACTCTTTTTTTGTGCCATTTGATTACTAATAATTTCTCTTCTAAATATGCTTCATGTTAATTGTTCTGAATAGTTTTTAAGCTATTGATATTTTATAAACTAATGAGATTATACATTTGCATAACAACGAAAGTTGTAATATTAAATTGAAATGTTTTATCTTCCAAAACATGAGATTGAGTTCAATATTGTTTTGAGTAATTATGAGTGTAGATTTATGATATTAAATTATTAATTTTACAACCATCAAGAGTAGTGGAATCTGAATCCCTAATATTCTCTCTCTCTGGTTAATTAATCAACTTTGTTAGTTAATTTCATAAAATTCATAAACAACAATTTCTTTTAGCACATAATTAGGTTATTAATTAGAAATATTATAATCAATCTCCGTGAATAAAACTCGTGTTTGCCGCTTCTACTTCGTAATTGTCGTGCGATTGCGGATATAGGTTTTCAGGCCTACCACTAACCCAATGCCAGTGTCTCATAAAGATGATGGCCTTATGCCAACAAGAAGATAAAGAATTTTACATTTTGATGATGAAGGACGATACAATGGAAGATAAAAAAGTTGAGTTTGACGTATTGGTTGCTCGTGTACAAGGGTCAGAAGGGGATGGACCAATTACCAATATTGGATCATCATGCCTCGATATTGCAATCTCTTAAGCGGATACGTGGAGTTGCGTTGTTCATTATTTTGGCCAGGGAACATTTCTTACCTTAACATCAAAGAGAACAAAATGTGATGAATCACTTAAGGATCAAAGAATTGTTATAGTGAACATCAAAAACATACATTTTATCGGTATAAAGCTATGCGAAGATTGTCCCTTACCTCCACTATGTAGATTCACTTATTTTCTATGGTTTACCAACAACACCTCTAAGGAATGACTAGAAAAATACGAGCCCAACATGAAACTCTGGGATGAATTTGTCGAGCCGGATCAAAATAAGGGTACAATCATGTTGAGTTAAGTATTTGGATGTTGTTAACAAATGAACTACCAGATGTCCATGATTTATAGCTTTCATATATTGAACCACTCTTAATGAATAAAGGAATTTGTTTTTTGGTTACATTGAATTTTTGTTACAAGTTTTATTAAATAAACAATCATAATCGTTGCTTACAGGAGTCTATATCCGCCGATTCTGGGACTTTGGTAACACATCATATTAAAAAATTTCCAGAATCGACAAATGTGGATGACCATGATGGCATATTGTGTCCATATAGTAGAGTATAAAAAGAGAAAGTTAGAATAGGTGGATATGTATGTGTCATATCCACCGATTCTGACTCACTATTGCAAAAAACTGCAAATTTTACCAGAGAGTAAGTTAGAATCTGTGGATACGTATGTGTCATATCTACTAATTCTGACTCACTATTGCAAAAAACTAAAATTTTTACCAGAGAATCAGTTAGACTCGGCGGATACATTTGTGTCGTATCCACCAATTCTGACTCACTATTGAAAATAGATGAAAATTTTCCCAACAATCATATAACGTAAAAGGGGAAGCGAACTTTAATAATGAACCTTAAGTTCATCCATGCATAAAAAAAAGTATTTAAATAATCACATCCCAAACTAAAAAATTAACAAGAAGTCTTAGTTCAGTTTAGGCAATAAGTCTTAAAACCAAGTCTTAGATATAATTCGTAAGTGAAGCAGCACCATCAACATCAGCCTCTCCAGTTTCCATCTCTTCCAAGATTTGTTCACGGTTTCTCCATATATCAATATCATCTCTTCTTCTGGTTGCCACTTCAACCACTTCATCAACCTTCTCAATTGCCAGCTGACGTAGGAACTAACCTTCATCCAATTTGGTTGCGATGTGGCAGAGGTAGCAACTAACCTTCTGTTGTGGTTTTATGTCAATATCGCATTGACAGATAGGACCGTGACCACTCTTTCGACTTTCCATAATGAATATACACAACAAATTCAATATCAAACATAAGTATCACTAAAGATTCAAAAAATCCAATAACAAATATTATTCATCAGTATATCCTAAAATGCATACAACACAATCGGTGGATAAGATAATGTTTATCCACCGATTCTAATAATAAAAATGAACCAATAAATCAGTATGTAAGCATTGTTGGATAAGACACATATGCATCCGCCGATTCCCACTTACTGATAAAACTCAAAAAATTTAGCATATCCAGAATCGTTGGATACGATCACAACAATTCTCATTAGAGAAAAGTAAAAAAAATATGAAATAATAAATCAGTGGATACAGTCTATCGTATCCAAAGATTCTGGATATTATATATGTTATGGAAGAATATGAGAATAAATCGGTGGAGAAGCATATGTATTATCCACCAATTTCTCATCTGGAAAAATTAAAAAATATGAAACGGTAGAATCGGTGGACACGATCTGCCGTATCCAACGATTCCACGCAGGCTTGTTGCATGTCGTAAGTGCACGAATTATTTTACTTGTCTTCTAATTACTAATAAATAATATAGTAGTTAATAAGATTGGTTCCCATGAAGAGCAAGGTGTTTTAGTTATCAAACGTTACAAAAGGGGTTTGTTTTATATTAATAATAACTAGCAAAGCGATTAAAAGTAATTAAGTTACAAGCAATTAAGAGAAATATGATAGAGGAGTCCTTCTTCGTTACTAAACAATCATCAAATTAGTATATTCATCCATTCTCTATTAATCACATATTATCACCAACCGTAGGATAACAATTACGCTTATTTATCCCCAAAATTCCTTATCACTGGGTAACAGGTACGATTAGTCACCAGATTATATCTAGATGAACCTCCATGAAGTACTCTCTCAAAGTGTAATCCAATTGAATGGTTTATGAATTTAGGTTTGATCCTAGCAGTTAAACTAAGTATGCTCGGTTCATTAGTGTTGACTTTACTTGTGATTTCTCCACATAATTCCTCTACAAGGTCTTACAATTTCTAATTGTGTAAGAGTCATTCAATAATTACGGATATCCTAAATCTATACTAGTATTAGATTTACTAACAAACTAATTTAGTTGGACACATAAACGATTTATCAACAAAGCATAATCATTAATTATAGTAAAACTAAACAATAATCATGTGAAATAGTATAAAATAGATTTACATGCTAAATTGGATAATGTATTAGAACTTAGAATTCATCCTCAATCAATAAGAAGTTTAGTTATTCATGGATGTAGTAAAATCCATGATATACACATGATAAAATAGAAAAGAAATAGTTACGGCGATGAAAAGGCTCCAAAATCCTAGCTTTTTCTTGTGTTCTTCTCTCCAAAAGCTTGTTAAAACAACAAATAGCTCTTCAGCAACTAACAATAAATAAAATAATCTCTTAAATATGTATTCCAAATTATAGAAAAGCCTGTACTCGAATCCCGATCGAAATAGGTTAGATACTAGCCAAAATAACCTAAAATAGGTTCACGACCAAGGCTTGACCATAGTAGCAAAAGAAGCTCGTAGGCTCACACATAGAACTAGAGTCCAGCCCTTATTCACTTTCACGCAAACTCTTATTTTGTTTTTCCTCGATTGGTCTGGCCGTTGAGTGGAAGTTTTTCTTCTGAATTTTCCAGTTCTACCTCGATGGGTCTGGTTGCCGTAAAAATTAATTTCTTCTGACTTTTGTAACTTCTCTATCCACTTCCCTCGATGACTTCATCCCGTCGAGAGGATTAGTTTCATCTAAGTTTTTACTATCTCGAGTTTCACATATCTATCTTCTCTAGGGCTGCACAAACCCGACCCAACCCGCCAACCCGACCCGCACCCGACCCGTCGATGGACGGGTTGGGTGCGGGTGATTTTTTTCAAACCCGACTTCTGGGGGTCGAGTGCGGGTGATATCTCCTCTCACCCGACCCGACCCGCCCACCCGTCGAAACTTTGCTGATTTTCTGGCCGTTGATTTTATTTCAAGTTTCAATCCTAATCACCCATTTCTAGGTTTGTTTAAGTTTCATGATTCGATTTCCGTCTTCATCTGTTTGAATGTTTCATCTCTTTAGTGAAAGGATCAAAGGAAGCCCCAATCTGTTCTTCATCAACCGATCACCTGGTTCACCTCCACCACCACTATCCCAGCAACCCCATCAGCAGTAGTACCACCTTCTTCTTCAACGATTATCGATTTGAAGCATCATCACTCATCAGGTATGTGCTTGATCTCTATGGCTGTTTAAGATTCAAAAGCTTGATCAATATGTCTGTGTAAGATGACAAGTACTGTAACTAATCTCCCTCCCTCTCTCCGTGTCTCTTTAGGTTTGTCTAAGAGAAACCCTTTGTTGATTTGTGATTTTAGTATAGAAATCACTGATCAAAATTGTAACTTTGTGAGATTTAGGTATTCATTTTTTCGACATTTCTGATTCTTTTTTTTGTTGCAGTTTTGATATAAAGGAGTATGTAAGTGGTTTTGGGAATCCAGATTGGTAAAAAACCCATGATCCAGCTTCAAGAACAGTACTTGTTGTTACTTGGATGCTTAATAATGGAGCTACTTTTGTTGGGAAAACTATCATGGATGAATTGACATTTGGATAAATTTCTGCTTGGACATTTTTCCCTTCTTTGTGTTGAATTTGGAGTATTGTAGTTGAGTGTTTGAGTTGCATCGCAGAATTTACATGAGAGAATTTGCATTATGGTACACCTACAAACCCATTAACTTCATCTCATATTCCTGGTGGATCATCAAGTGGCTCGGCTGTGGCTGTTGCAGCTAAACTTGTCGACTTTGCTATTGGTATGTCATTCTGGTTAGCTTCTGTTTCTAGTACTGTATGACGTCATAGTATAATAAGCTAGTTAATAATGCTATTAGTGTTCTTTTAGACTTATCATGACGAGATTTAGATTCTCTGATATGGAACAACTTTATCTTGTGTGATCACTTGGGCAACCAACAAGCTAGACAATGCTGAGAGCTTCCCAGATATTCTGGATTAAGCTTGAACACACTCATAGTTATGAACATTTGTATTTAATCCAACAACTACTAAAACAAATTACAGTACTTGTAAGTTGTTCATTTGGGGCAAGAAACCTGTTGTAGGGGGTGGAATGTTTTTATTTTGGTTAATGCACATACAAACAACGGTGGGCTAGCTATCTAATTTTGATTTGATAAATTGATAAACTCCTATTACATTTTGATTTCTCTCTTTTAAGCAACATTTTTTCTTTCCAAAAATGTGCAGGGTGGTTTGCTCGTGATCCATCCATTTTGCACCGCATTGGGCAAATTTTACTCCAGCTGTCACCAGGAGGGCTTAAAAAGGCCAAGCGTCTCATCTTTGCTGAAGATTGCTTTCAGCTTTCTAAGGTTCCTAAGCAGAAGTCAGTTCAAGTTGTTAAGAAATCAACCGAAAACCTTTCTGGATGTAAGTAACCAACTCTAAATTCCATTATGGTAGTTCTCTTTAGATATGCTACTCATAGTTCGCTAGTGGAACTTCGTGCTTTACCTGATGCATCTGTTGGGAATGATAAATCTTTGACATTTGTAGATCTACCACCAAAGAATGTAAATATTGGTCAATATATTGCTTCAAACGTATCGAGCTTAAAAGGATTTTACGAGCCTTCTGCAAACTCGCAACATGGAACTTCAACTTTGAAGGCTTTGTCTCGTGTCATGGTGCTTTATGAGCGATCTCCCCCTCAATGTAGCAGCAAACACTTGTTCATCCAGTATGTTTTCTACATTTATTCTTCAAGCAGTATGTTTTCTCCATTTATTCTCCATGCATTTTCATAATGACGAGTGTTACAAAGTTCTTGTCCATGCTCCTTTTGAGCTTGGAAATCCAAATGCTGCCATTGTAATACTGATGATTAACTTTGCAGGTTGGTTGAGAGGAACTTAGACAGCTAAGTTATAGAAACATGCACTGTGCAGGCAGAACTGTTAGGCTTGCTCACTGTAATGCAACGGAATCAAGAACTGGCCGTTTGGAGGCATATCTACTAGCAAAGGATGCATTAGTAAAGAATCTAAATGGAACTTGTGTGATTGTGTAGAATGATTTTTCTTTTGCTCTACCAGAAAAAGTTTCAAGGCTTTATGTGTTTTTAATAACTAAATAGGCTTGTTTTTAATAAGTTTTAGTAACTCACCCCTTCTGCCATCTCTCTGCCCTGTAGGTTACCATCATGGTTGAAACCTCAGAAGATGACGTTAGAGAAGTTCTTGAAAAAAAAAATCCAACATTTCCGGGGCGGGTAACCCGCACCTGACCCGCCTAACCCGCCATATGGTCGGGTCAGACCCGACTCGACCCGAGTCCTGGGCAGGTTGGGTGCGGGTGAGGCCAAACCCGACCCGACCCACCCATTGTGCAGCCCTAATCTTCTCTATACTTCCGGCCACTCAAACTCTCTGACCCTAACTATCAGTCAATCTCCCATCCTCAACTTCCATGAACTACAACAACGTTTCTTCCTCCAAAAACTCGACATAATCCTCCTTTCTCTGCCACTAACAGAAAATGGATAATTGGGAAAATACCCAAAAAATGCATGCCCGTCTGGAAAATGCCCCCAAAAAAAAAGTTATAGGAAAATGTCCTATCGTTACATTTTCCATCCAAGTACCGTTAAATGGTCAAACAGTGCACACTTGACCTTATACACGTGTGGGCCTTAAGACGAGATTACCCTTATTTTTGGATTTCGCAATGTCTCCTAGGGTTAGATTTGGACGGCTAAATGGTAATCTCGTCTTAAGGCCCACACATGTATAAGGTCAAGTGTGCACAATTTGACCATTTAACAGTACTTATATGGAAAATGTCCCATAACTTCTTTTGTGGGGCATTTTCCCGACGGGCATGTATTTTTAAGGTATTTTCCCAATTATCCCAACAGAAAACAACAACCTTCTCAATCACCATCACGTCCATTATCAACTGCAGCTCTCGTTTCCATCAATACCTCTAACGAATCATCAAAAACTCCATCTTCAATCATTCACAGGCTTGATCCATTGTTAATCATTGTCAACACCCATCGATAGGAACTCCACCATTCTTCTTTACCAACTGATCCTATCATCACCAGCGTCTCTCTGCCATCATTCATCATTCACTGCCAACAACAACAACTATACCTTCATACCCTCAAAACTCTGCTCGAGATCATCTCCATCTCTATCCAACTTCCATCGACCAACAGAGACTCCTCCCATTAAAATTCAGTCAACCCTTGATCATGGAAGCTGTTAGAATTAAAAAGTGATTTATTACCAAAAATTGTTTTGTTACCTAATTTATCTTGATGGGACCAAAGGGTCACTAGCCTATATTGTGGGTAGAAATAACAAATCCACTTTTCACTTCTATGTGAATAAGAAACCTTTGGTTTGTACCACATGGGATAAACCAAGGATGAAGTCTATCCATATTACCACAAAGGTTGCACCTAAGGGAAAGAACTTGTGTATTGGATATGGACTAAGGGAATGGGCTAGTGGGAAAACTCACACATGCGCGGTGCTTCGCACCGAAGCACGCGGGCCGCTGACTTGCGGAGCTTGCGTATGCGTGCGTGTGTTTTTGCGTGAGCTGGCATGTGCCCGACGAGTGCCCGGCGTGAGCTCGACGTGTGCGCATCGTGTGCCAGCGTGTGCCTATCAAGACTTAATGGTTTTTTGTTTTAAATTCCTATAATAAATATTAAAACTCGTTTTATTATTTATCGAAATTTATGGGAATTAAATAAACAGATTTTTCATAATTACGATTTAACCGTTTCATTATTTATGAGAATTTATTTGAATTAAATAAAAAGATTTTTTCATAAATACAATTTAATTCTCCTCTCTCAAATTTTCCTATAAAAGCAGAAAAAGGATTTCATTTTTTCTTACCCCAGACGCAGCTACTATCCGGACGACTTTTCCCTCTTCTCGCTTTGTTTGCGCACGTAGTTTTATTTTTATATAAATCTTATTCGGTTGTTAAGTTCGCACCGGGCCAACGAGTTTTTGCTAGCTGGGTTGGTATCAGGTGGTTTTATCCTGAATTCGATTTTTCCTCACTAGTGGTATAGCAACACTCTTTCTAGAGGTGTACCCGACAAATATCGAGTTAAGGGCAGTCTGTTGAACAGGCGACTCCATCTTTCTGTGTGTGTGTGTGATTGTCTGAGTGTTCTGTTTTTCTAACCAGAAACCCATTTCTAGTCTCTGTTTGGTTTGCTCATTGTTACAGGAATTTTCTCCAACATTCTTAACTCGATATTTGATTTTTCTATAACAATGAAAACGAAAAATAATTTTTTGGGTGTTGGCAAGATGTTCTTTCTCATGTCATGGTATCCAAAGATCAATTCTTACAAAATTGAATTGAAGATGGTTAGTTCAAAGAAGTTAGCTGGTTCAATGCTGAATCAAAATTCGCTCTCTCTTACAACAATCATTAACAGGAAGGTCAAGGAAGAAATGGTGAAGATTTGGTCTGCAGAGATGAGAAGACGGGTTTGTTGCCAAGAAAAAAATAAAAAATCGTTCAGATATTTTCTCAAACATGGGAGTGCGTTTTGCTGTTGATTCATTCTGCAGCTGATGATACAACCTTTAGTCTGTGAGTTGGCAACAACACCTGTTAGGTTCTGAAACTGCGAAGATGAAAGGTAATTGGTGGTGCGTTAGAAGAACAAAAACATCCACGATTTTGAAATTGGGAAGAAGCAGGATAACAGCTTCAGTTTTTATGTTATTGTTGGGTCTCTTTTGTTGTTGAGTTAGTACTGAACCTAGTCAAGGTGTGGTGATCTTTGCCTTTGTGACAGTGTCTCTGGTGAAATTCCAAGGGACGAAAAGCATCCTATCAGCATGGATATGTACTGAGTAAAATATTTCAAACACAATCCAGTAATCAACTAGCCCTTTTGTCATCTCAGGTTCTTCTCAACTTTGGAGCAATGAAAAACCTCCAAAAGCCGACAAGACAATCATTCCGAGGGACGAAAAGCAACCAAGAACCTTACATGAATCAAATGTAGTACTGCAAGATTCAAGAGTAAACAAAATCAGAAGAAACAAAGAAAGAAAGAAAGAAAGAAAGATTTAAATTTTTTAAAGAGAAGAAAAAATGGAGGCAATGCCACTATTCAGACCTTACAAAATGGCAATTTCGAACTCTCTCACAGGGTTGTTTTGGCACCATTGACTAGAAACAGATCTTACGGAAATGTCCCTCAACCACATGCAATCTTGTACTACTCGCAACGAACCACTAATGGAGGTCTTCTAACTACAGAAGCCACTGGAATCTCTGAAACAGCTCAAGGGAATTTTAATCCAACAATCCAAGAAATCAAAATGATTTAAGAATTTCTATATAGGTTGAAAATGAGAAACATCGATCGATCAAGAAAAACTAACAGATCGAACATGTACAAATGAAAAATTCGAGATCTGATCTAATCTGAATGTTGTGTGTTTTCGTGAATTGATGTTGAACAAGCGGAGAAGAAGGTAAGGTTAAAAGAATCCGCCAAAAGACCATTTTGCCCCTCCTTCATATGACTCACATGTGGTACACATGCTTATCTAGAGTTTTCTTTCATCTCTACTAATTGTGCTCAGTAAAATTATAAGGGATGACTAAATGGACTTGGGCACTCTATTCGGGTTGGATTCGAGTTTAAAGTCCTAGAAAGGTGGTCATCCGGGCGTGTTTGTTTTCTTCGTTTTCGTCAGAGGAAGGTGTTCAATTCGTGGTTAATTGTTTATCTGGGTTATCTGCTTCTGCTGGTTTTCGGAGGCAGTTTTCTTGGTCGTTAAATTGCGGAATTTTTGGAGACAGTATTCTTGGTCGTTCTAAAGGAAGCAACAGAAACTGAATATGGATGAATCTTAATTTACAGGTATGATTTATTAATTATAATCATAATATATTTTTTAATATATGAATCGTATGCATGATGTCTTGAAATTTTAAAACGGTTAATACACTCAATTTAACAACCGTAGGTCATGTTTGATGAAACGTAATTGTGCACTATAATTTATTCACTAAATTTAATGCATAAAATCAAGACAATTATTATACGCATAATAAAACGTAGTTATCATGCACTAAAATGATTTTAGATGGAGCATGCGTGGGTGTTGATTGTTTGATTATAAATATATCATATTCATAATATAATTAGGCAATATTTTATAGAAATCGTAAGGATTTTATTTATAGAGAAATAAAATAAAATAATGCTAATTTATTATGAAAAAACAAAAGAACAGGTTTTTGGTACAGTGTCTGAAGTCAAATTGGTAACCAATGTGAGAGACTGGTGGATAGACTCTGGTGCTAACAAGCATATCTGCGGAAACAAAGATGTGTTCACCTCCTATCAGAAGGTAGGGGAAGGAGAAAAGCTCTATATGGGTAACTCGTCCGCAGCACAGGTTGCGGAAAAAGGCAAAGTTGGGCTGAAGCTTAATTTTTTAGCAAAACTCTCACATTGAAGAAATTGTTCATGTTCCGGACATCTGTAAAATTCTTGTATCTTGTAGTATATTAGATGATAAGGGTTTTTTATGAATCTGAGAAAAAAAATAGTGTAACTCAGTGAAAAGACTGTGTAGGAAAGAACTATAAGACAAAGGATTTTTTACAAATTAAATGTAACCTCAATTTAAATAAATAAAATTGATTCCTTTTATGTTTGCTGTCATTGAATGTTTGACATGGCAGACTTTGTCAGGTTATTCAATGAACAATCTGGCAAGCATAGGCTGCATTCCCAAATTTGATTTGGAAAGTAAACATAAAGGTTAAATATGCATAAAATCAAATATGCTAAAAAGTCGTATAAGAAAAATGTTCAGGAAAAATTCTAAACCCTTGGAATTAATTCACTCAGACCTAGTTGACTTGAACTCAGTTCAAACTAGAGGTGAAAATATAATCCTTAAGAAGATGATGAAGCCATGAATTAGTTCAGGACTACCTGCAAACTTGTGGGGGGAGGTCGTCCTCTCAGCTTGCTATGTCCTGAACAAAGTACTTATTAAAGGATCAGATAAATCTGCAAATAAATTATAGAAAGGTAGACAACCCTATTTTTGCATACTTCAAAAAATGTGGGGGTGCTTGGCTAAGGTTTCTATCCCTCCACATAAGAGGACAAAGATATGACCCAAACTGTTAAATGTAACTTCATATAATATCCTGAACACACTACATAAGGTTAGGGTTGTGAGTTCTGATATTTTAGAAATTGGTCTGAATACCAATATCGAATCTAGGGATGTTATGTTCATTGGAAAAATTATTTTCCTTTGAAATCTGAATATCGCATGATATGTATTGATCCCCTAGATGTCCTTTCTACTTGTCAGACAATACTTCTATAGGAAGATGAAGTTGAGCCTAGAAGAGGAAAAAGATTTAGAATAGAAAAAAAATCTTTTAGAGCATGAAAATTTTGATCATGTAATGTTCTCTAGTGAATTTTGCAATAAATGAATCTGACAAGTGTGTTTACACTAAAATTGTCAATGATGCCTGTGTGATTGTATGTTTGTATGTTGATGATATGCTTATACTGGATACAACCATAGATGTAATTTGTTCCACTAAGAACATGTTGAATGAGACCTTGACATGGAAGACTTAGGTCCCTCAGATGTAATCTTAGGGATAAAAATTAGAAGAGAATCTAATAGATATAGTCTTAGTCAATCTCATTACATTGAATCTGTACTTAGAAAATATAACCAATTTGATATGAGCATTGTGATGCACTTTTTAGAGTGTTAAGGTATCGAAAATACACTTTAAACTTTGTTTGAGTTATAAAAGATACTCTGCAGTCCTTGAAGGACATTGTAATGCAAACTGGATAGCAGACTCAGAGGAGTCTAAATGTACGAGTGAATACGTTTTCACTCTAAGATGTGGATCAGTGTCTTGGAAGAGTTCCAATCAGACCTGTATCGCTCGGTCCACTATGGAATCCGAGTTTATTGCGTTAGATAAAGCAGGAGAGGAAGCCGCTTGGCTAAGATGCTTTTTAGAAGACATTCCTCTCTGGCATAGGCCTGTGCCAGCTATATCTATACACTGCGATTGTCAAGCTGCAATAGCTAATGCTAAAAATAGCAATTATAATGGAAAATCCATTCATATTCGGAGATGACACAATTATCTAAAAACAACTAATCTCGAATGGCGTTATTTCTGTTGACTTTATGAGGTCTAAGGAGAATATCGCGGACCCTTTGACGAAAGGCTTGTCCAAGGAGATAGTTAGTAATGCACCGAGGGGGATGGGACTTAAGCTCATCAATTAAAACTTGCCATGAAGGAGACTCAACCTTGCTGACTGGAGATCCCAAGATCAAGGTTTTGAATGAGACAACTAATTTGTGGCAGGTAAAAATTAAACGCTATCAGAGAATTATTTTCTCTGTCCCTTCCCTATGGTGTAGACGTGATAGTGTGACTGCATGTGAGGATGACTTATAGTAAAGTCTTAATGAGTTCTATAGTTTCAATTTAAGATTGAAATGGGGTGTAGCAGTAAACACTCTTGATAGAACTCACCTATCTGAATGAGGAAGTGGGTCGATTCCTATGAGAACTGAGCTGATTCTCTAGAGCATTCTGAGAAACGGGATATGTCCAGGGCCAAAACGGACACAACGGCGTGAACTTAACAGCACTCTTGAGAGATATCTCGCGTAAGGAGCTATTGATGAATTACACCAAACGATGGCAGTTCAAGACATCGCTTTCACTGTCCATCAAGTAGTTCCGGTACTTTTCACTAAGCAAAGGTTCAATTCCATATGGACATATTGCTTAAGAGGTATTTCTCGTTTTCCGGTTTTTGATTTATCGCTTTCTTCATTCATATGGGGGATTGTTAGAATTAAAAAGTGATTTATTACCAAAAATTGTTTTGTTACCTAATTTATCTTGATGGGACCAAAGGGTCACTAGCCTATATTGTGGGTGGAAATAACAAATCCACTTTTCACTTCTATGTGAATGACAAACCTTTGGTTTGTCCCACATGGGATAAACCAAGGATGAAGTCTATCCATATTACCACAAAGGTTGCACCTAAGGGAAAGAACTTGTGTATTGGATATGGACTAAGGGAATGGGCTAGTGGGAAAACTCACACATGCGCGGTGCTTCGCACCGAAGCACGCGGGCCGCTGACTTGCGGAGCTTGCGTATGCGTGCGTGTGTTTTTGCGTGAGCTGGCATGTGCCCGAAGAGTGCCCGGCGTGAGCTCGACGTGTGCGCATCGTGTGCCAGCGTGTGCCTATCAAGACTTAATGGTTTTTTATTTTAAATTCCTATAATAAATATTAAAACCCGTTTTATTATTTATCGAAATTTATGGGAATTAAATAAACAGATTTTTCATAATTACGATTTAACCGTTTCATTATTTATGAGAATTTATTTGAATTAAATAAAAAGATTTTTTCATAAATACAATTTAATTCTCCTCTCTCAAATTTTCCTATAAAAGCAGAAAAAGGATTTCATTTTTTCTTACCCCAGACGCAGCTACTATCCGGACGACTTTTCCCCTCTTCTCGCTTTGTTTGCGCACGTAGTTTTGTTTTTATATAAATCTTATTCGGTTGTTAAGTTCACACCGGGCCAACGAGTTTTTGCTAGCTGGGTTGGTATCAGGTGGTTTTATCCTGAATTCGATTTTTCCTCACTAGTGGTATAGCAACACTCTTTCTAGAGGTGTACCCGACAAATATCGAGTTAAGGGAAGTCTGTTGAACATGCGACTCCATCTTTCTGTGTGTGTGTGTGATTGTCTGAGTGTTCTGTTTTTCTAACCAGTAACCCATTTCTAGTCTCTGTTTGGTTTGCTCATTGTTATAGGAATTTTCTCCAACAGCAGCAACACCATTGAGCTGTTAAACTTCATTTCAACCACGACCCAAGTTTTCTAACACTTCCACCATCTCGTCTTCACTGCAGATTCGAACCAACATACCAGATTCCATCAACCACAGACCCATCAACCACCATCACCGTGAGCAATGGAAGCAACCATTTTCTTTGCCTGAAACTTCATTAACCTCTGTTTGACATCTTCCACTGACTTCTCATAACGAGACTCAACCATCTCCATTAAAACGCAGACTCAGCTCGAGAACCATTCAGATCACTCAAATTCAAACCCATTAAAACAGCTCCATCTTCCTTGTCCTACTCGCAGTAGTGATTCCTAAAGAAATCTAATTTATTTCTTCACATCCACACATGTACTCCCCTTGGGTGACATCCACTCACAATATTTTTGTGGTCTAAAACGCACCTCGTCAAGCCTAGCATGTTAAAACCATACCACCTCTCCGAGTGTCGGTTAGCCAGTTGTTGACATGAACAAGAAGCGCGTATATTATATCTATATGTATTAGGATCCCGATTCATGATCTTTCGGTTCGAGAAATAAGAGTATCAAACCATTTCTTCTATCAGATTCGATAAATGTTGGTTGATCATATATTTCATTATAGTTCTATGATTCAGAGTATCATTTTCTATTTGATCCCTTTGAATTTCGTAAAAGAATCGATTCGATAGATTTCTTATGTACCCATATGTGCTATATTGGATTTCAATCAGATTTCGGATCAATCTATATTTATTGACTGCTTCCATTATGTTGTTGCTAGTAAATACCACTCTTTTTGGTTTTTGATCTTCCAAGTCATTCCCACAGAAGATCCGGACAGATCGAAGCAATTCTCGGGAATTCTACGAAATATCAATATGATCTATTTGGATGTTTTCTCTTCCTCTATCCAAATTCAAGCCATTGTACCTAAAATTATAAAAACAAGTGTAACATACAAATTTATAAGAATATTAGCTAATAAAAGCATAAGAAACCGATACTGGAATTGGGTGTTTTAGACACCTATCAAATTCCCCTACACTTAGTCTTTGCTATTCCTCGAGCAAACTAAACTAAATTAAACTAATCTAACTAAAATACAACAACTCCATTTCGTTGAGGACACAGTTACCCTTAGCATGTGTAACAAGCCTTTAAGCCCTTAGGTGTCCTGAGTGGACGAGTTATAGTCTCGTGAGGGTTTACAAGAGGTATATCCACAAACCTGAATTCCAACTTTCAAAAATTCCAGAGCACATTATCAAGGAGTTAAAAATACCAAAGATCATAATTCTCATGCTTATCTCTTGAGTTAGGAGAAAACTAACCGTTTGAATGAATCCAACCTCGTGATCAATCGAATAAGCATTTCGCCTCGACTTCTGCCTCACCAATAGGGTTTTATGAAATTGCACTTAAAAGACGCACTTTATAGTTCCCATGTGTGCAGGCAGGAGTAAGATAAAAATTATGCACACGTTGAATGGTGGGAAGGAAAAGAAACCTTCCAAATTATATTTTGTTATCTCATAGAAGCATGGGACAAAAATAACCTTTTTTTTTTCTTCATATGACCTCTAAGAAAGGAAATCAACCACTATCTAAGGATGGGAATGCTTACTTACCTTGTCGTCTGATCTACAATTAGCACCCCTTTCACAACGTCCAATAGAAACGTTTTCGTTCTTCAACTGTTGATGATGAACTCTTGAACTTCGTAGGACCTTGACAATTGTAACTCTTCTCCTCAATTCCTTATTGCTTGAAACTTCTTTATAAATTTCTTCTTCCCCACGGCCTTATTGAATGAATACGAAAAGAAATAAACACTATCTCAATATACATTTTTTTCCTTTTATTTTTGAGAAATCAAAAATAAAATAAAATGAACAATGAAACTACTATGGCCATGGAATAAGGACTTTACCACTTGATTCTTTACAACTTGTATTGTCTCACTATCATAAACTTCACTAACTCCCATCTTTTGATTTTCTTCTCTCTTGTACATAAATCTTTAACATGTATATATAATTCTGATCTTTGTCTTATAGTTTCACTTGAATATGAAATTCGCTTTTTCTTGTACCGTTGCTTATAAACCTTCTATTTCTTCAACTCTCCTTTGAATTTGTGATGCTCCGCTTGTTGATGATGATGGTGTTTCTATGGACCTGTTGTTGTAGAAAGAAAATGGCGTTAACTGCAAGCAAGATTACAAGAGATGTTGTAAGTTAGCAATTTTGATGACACCTTCGTCATTGAAGAAATATCACTCAAGAGATAAAAAAATAATGCTGAAATTGGTGCGAAGTTGGGTAGCTCATCATTTCTACCCAGAATTATCGTAGGATGACATACACTTTAAAGCATAATTTTTAAAAAACTACAAAGAACTGAAGGTCCGGTGCCTCGCTTGATGTAACAATAGGTAGTCTCCACTAATGATTGATAATCTTCTCTAATATTGTATTTCTTCTACACCTGATTTACCACTGGCGGTTTATGTCTTTTTTTATCCGACTATTGCCTCTCAACAATTAAAATCCCGAATATAGTTCTCTAATACTTCTAAGGTAAGAACTTTGTATACTAAGTGGCTTTAAAATATCTAAAAGTTGGAGGTTTTCATGCAGATATATACAAGAAATTTATAAATTTACCTACAAAAGTGAAAACTCTAAGTAAAGACTAAAAACTATATATGCTAAATACTTCCCAACACTTAAACTTTACATTGTCTTCAATGTAACTTGAATCCTCCAATGTAAAATCAAGATGGGAAATTAAAATGATATGAAAACTAAGAAAATTAAAACTAAAAAGATAAAGATATAAATACAAAACCAATGGGTTGTCTCTCATTCATCGCTTGACTTAAAGTCGTCTCTACCCATCCATATTAGAGAATTAGCGTAGGATGACACACACTCTAAAGAATAATTTTTAAACAACTATAAAAAACTAAAGGTCTGGTGTCTCGCTTGATGTAACAATAAGTAGTCTCCATTAATGATTGATAATCTTCTCTAATATTGTATTCTTTCCACACTTGATTTACCATTGGCGGTTTATGTCTTTTTTTATCCGACTATTGCCTCTCAACAATTAAAAACCCGAATATAGTTCTCTAATACTTCTAAGGTAAGAACTTTGTATACTAAGTGGCTTTAAAATATCTAAAAGTTAGAGGTTTTCATGCAAATATATACAAGAAATTTATAAATTTACCTACAAAAGTGAAAACTCTAAGTAAAGACTAAAAACTCTATATGCTAAATACTCCCCAACACTTAAACTTTACATTGTCTTCAATGTAACTTGAATCCTCCAATGTAAAATCAAGATGGGAAATTAAAATGATATGAAAACTAAGAAAATTAAAACTAAAAATATAAAGATATAAATACAAAACCAATGGGTTGCCTCTCATTCATCGCTTGTCTTAAAGTCGTCAACCCGATTCTCTACTCACCCATATTAGAGAATTGGCGTAGGATGACACACACTCTAAAGCACAATTTTTAAACAACTACAAAGAACTGAAGGTCTGGTTCCTCGCTTGATGTAACAATAAGTAGTCTCCACTAATGATTGATCATCTTCTCTAATATTGTATTCTTTCTACACCTGATTTACCACTGGCGGTTTATGTCCTTTTTTCCGACTATTGCCTCTCAACAATTAAAAACCCGAATATAGTTCTCTAATACTTCTAAGGTAAGAACTCCGTATACTAAGTGGATTTAAAATATCTAAAATTTGGAGGTTTTCATGCAAAGATATACAAAAAATTCATAAATTTACGTACAAAAGTGAAAACTCTAAGTAAAGACTAAAAATTCTATATGCTAAATACTCCCCCACACTTAAATTTTACATTGTCCTCAATGTAACCTTAATCCTCCAATGTAAAATCAAGATGGGAAATTAAAATGATATGAAAACTAAGAAAATTAAAACTAAAAAGATAAAGATATAAATACAAAACCAATGGGTTGCCTCTCATTCATTGCTTGGTTTAAAGTCGTCATCCCAATTCTCTAATCACCCATATTAGAGAATTAGCGTAGGATGACACATACTCTAAAGCATAATTTTTAAACAACTACAAAAAATGAAGGTCTGGTGCCTCGCTTGATGTAACAATAGGTAGTCTCCACTAATGACTGATTATCTTCTCTAATATTGTATTCTTTCTGCACCTGATTCACCACTGGCGATTAATGTCTTTTTTTTTCCGACTATTGCATCTCAACAATTAAAAAACTCGAATATAGTTCTCTAATACTTCTAAGGTAATAACTCTGTATTCTAAGTGACTTTAAAATATCTAAGAGTTGGAGGTTTTCATGCAAAAATATATAAAAAATTTATACATTTACCTATAAAAGTGAAATCTCTAAGTAAAGACTAAAAACTCTATATGCTAATTACTCCCCAACACTTAAACTTTACATGTCCTCAATGTAACTTGAATCCTCCAATGTAAAATCAAGATGGGAAATTAAAATGATATGGAAACTAAGAAAATTTAAACTAAAAAGATAAAGATATAAATACAAAACCAATGGATTGCCTCTTATTCATCGTTTGGTTTAAAGTCGTCAGACCGATTCTCTACTCACCCATATTACTCTTCCAGAGGGAGCAAATCTTCAAGTCTAATCACGTCTACATTCTCCATAGGTAATAAGGCTGCAATATATGGCCATTGAATTTGTAAATTATCCCGATTTTCATACTAGTAATCTCAACTGCACCATGAGAAAAAAACATTAGTAACAACAAATAGTCCAACCCATCAGGACCTTAGCTTACCAGGAAATAAACGAAAATGAGTATTAAATAAAAGAACTTTTTGTCCCACAATAAAATTCTTTCGAGAAATCATCTTGTCATGGAAGAGCTTAGTCTTCTCTTTGTATATACGAGAACTCTCGCAAGCATCGTAACGTATCTCCTCTAGCTCATTAATTTGTAGTTTCCTTTGTTTCCCCGCTTTATCATAGCCATAAAGCCTTATGCTCAAGTTCAACCGGGAGATGATAAGTTTTTCCATAAACCAACTGATATAGAGACATGCCAATCGGTTTCTTGTATGTCGTTCTATATGCCGATAATGCATTGTTGAGCCTCAAGCTCAAATCTTTCTGTGTAGTATTAACGGTTTTCTCAAGAATGCACTTAATCTCACAATTTAAAATTTAAGCTTGTCCACTAGTGTGGATGATAAGGCGTACCAATCTTGTGTGTGATGTTGTACTTCTTGAGAAAAGCATGGAAGAATTCCTGAAAGTGTGAGCCTCCATCACTGATAACCACACAGGGTGTGCCATGTCTTGTAACAATATTTTCCTTCACAAACTCACAAACAACTTGAGAATCATGAGTTTGGGTGGCTTTAGATTCCACTCATTTTCATACATAATCCACAACAAGAAGTATATAAAATTTACCAAACGAATTAACAAAAGGGCCCATAAAATCAATTTCCTCCACATCGAATATTTCTACAACAAGAATCGATGTGAGTGTCCTTTGAATTCGAGCACCTAGATTGCCCGTCTATTGACATCTATCACAAGATTCGCAAAAAGCATACACAACCTCAAATAGGGTGGGACAATAAAAGCCACTTTCAAGGACTTTGAGAGCGGTACACTTATAACCAAAATACCCAACACAAGCATAAAAATGACAAAAAGTAGAATATATTAAAATTCAGAGTCAAGTACGCACCTGTGAATAATCTGATCAGCAAAGTATTTCCACAAGTAGAGCTCATCCCACACATACTGCTTGGCTATTTTCTTAAGCTTTATCTTTTGAAATCTGGACATCATATTAGGTATTTGTTCACTAACCAAGTAGTTCACTATATTAGCATACCAAGATGTTGAGGCATCGATTGAGAAAAGTTGTTCATCCAAAAAACAATCATGTAAGGGAAGGACCTCTTCAGAAAAACAAGTCTACTAAGATGATCTGCAACATTATTCTCAACACCTTTATTGTCTCTAATTTCAATATCAAATTCTTGTAACAACAGAATCCACCGTATGAGTCGTGGCTTAGTTTCTTTCTTCTATAGTAAGTGTCGAAGTGCTACGTGATCATAATATACATTCACCTTTGTTCCACCAAATAAGCTCTAAATTTGCCTAACGGAAACACTATAGCCAAAAACTCCTTTCAATCGAAGAATAATTGATTTGCGCCTCATTCAGGGTCCTAGATAAATGATAAATAACGTGTGACCGTTTGTCCACTTTTTGACCCAAAACAACTCCAACTGCATAATCACTTTCATCACACATCATCTCAAATGGCAAGCTCCAGCAGGGTGACTTAATAATTGGTGCAGTAGTCAACAATTCCTTTAATCTGTCAAATGCATCCTTACACTCCTGGTTGAAGCTGAAAGTAACCTCTTTTTGCAACAATTTGCACATCGACATTGACATTTTGGAGAAATCTTTGATAAACCCCTGTAAAACCTGCATGACCAAAAAACGAGTGAATCTCCCTCACCGAAGTGGGGTATTATAAGTTTCTAATCAAGTCTATCTTTGTTTTCTCCACCTCTAATCCCTCAGAGGATACAATATGACCAAGCATTATTCCATGGTTTACTATAAAGTGATATTTCTCCCAATTAGGAACAGAGTGGTATCCATGCATCTTTTAATCACAAGTTCAGTGTTTTCTAAGCATATATCAAAAGAATCACCATAAACACTAAAATCATCCATAAATACCTCAATGATGCGTTCCACTTAGTAAGAAAATATACCCATCATACATCTCTGAAAAGTGACAGGCGCATTGCATAGACCAAAAACGACATACGTCTATATGCAAAAGTACCAAAGGGCCAAGTAAAAGTAGGCTTAACCTGATCCTCCGGTGCAATCACAGTATGATCGTAACCCGGATAACCTTCCAGAAAACAGTAATGTGAATGTCTCGATAACCTTTCCAACATCTGATCAATGAAAGTTAAGGGAAAATGATCCTTTAGGGTAACAAAATTAATATTTCTGTAGTCTATGCATACTCTCAATCTTGTTTAAAATCGTGTAAGAACAAGTCCGTTATCTTGATTTCTGACAACGATAACACCAGACTTCTTAGGTACCACATGTACCGGACTAACCCACTTATTATCAGAAATTGGGTAAATCACCCCACACTTAGCAATTTGAGGATATATTTCTTCACGACCTCCATCATAGGGGGTTAAGCCTACGGTTGAGCATCACGTACTGATTTGGCATCGTCTTCCATTAGGATTCTATGCATGCCCATTGATGGACTAATATCTTTGATATCAACAATTGTCCACCCAATGGCCATTTGTGCTCTTTCAGAACCCTAATCAAACGTTCTTCCTGTACTGCAGTGATATTTTTCGCAATAGTTACTCGAAGTTGTTACCCATCACCCAAATCGGCATATTATAAGTGGTCATGGAGAGGCTTCAGTTCTAATTTAGGTGCCTTGAGAACATAAGTTACATGATTTTTATCAGATACTGACAAAGAAATATAAAAAATATTACCCGAATGAGTATTCTGCAATACCGAGAGAGCACCACAAATCTTTGTAATCTCACTACCCATGTTAATGTCCAAATTAGTCAACCCGTGGCCATCAATATCAATATTGTGTCTTAACACAATCCCAAGTCCATCTTCACGACTCAAATCAAACATCTGTTGAGTTAACGAATCAATAATATCAAAAAAAAATGCAGAATGTATATATCTTGGAAAACGCATGGCTTCAATTATATTGAAGCGTCTAATTTATGTATCAAATTCCATAGTAAGTAGCCCATTATCGACATCAATCTTCGTCTTTGCAGTCTTCATAAACGGTCTCCCAAGACGTAATGAATTAAACGAACAATTATCACCCTTCTGCGTATCCACAGTATAAAAATAAACCGGAAAGGTTAACTTATTCACTTGAACTAACACGTCCTTTACTAGTACCTTAGGATAAATGTTAGACTTACTATCTAACTGAATGATAATCCCTGACTCTTTTAAAGGTCCAACATTCAAAGAATCATAAATATCGTTTGACATCACACTGATGGATGCTCCCAAGTCAAGCAAAACACGCTCAAATATGCGGTTACCAATAGTAACTGGTATCGTGAAACCCCCAGGATCACGGCACTTTGCAGGCATCTTATTCAAACAACATAGTTGAAGCACTTACGTCCACCTGAATGAGCCAAACACATAACCAAGTGTTACATCATCTAAAAAGTAAGATGAGCATGACTTTTCAATGAGATCCAAGGAATATTTATATACTTGGATTTTTAGAAATTTTAGGATATTTATATACTTGAAAATTTTAGAAATCAGATGCAAAATTAATTTGTTTCACAAAAAATAATTTTATTTATTTATAGAAATCATTTAAAAACGGTGTTTCCAAATTATCTTCTTGCTTTTTGAAAAATAACTCCTAAATTGGTAATCTAAACAAATATCCTTAAGCAAGGGCCACAACAAACCTACATTATTTTCATCCACATGCCACATAACTGCTATTGAAGAATTTCCGTAGAAAAATATTACATCCTCACCAGAAAAGAGTATTGGTATTGGTTTTTGCGGTCCGACTATTGATGATATTCTTGGCGATGCCACTAAACTATGTTAGTTCATGCTTAGCGTATGTCTACTTTTCTCCGTGTTCTTCTTCTTTTCCAGGGGTTTCTGTGTGCTTATCCAGGTCATTTTGCTTCTTTCTTTGTAATTTTACTTGTTTTTCTTTCATTTTTTGTCTGCTCAGTGTTGCTTTTACAACTCTCTCTATTTTTTCTTCATAAATTAGTTGAACCACAGGACTTGCAGTAACTTCTAGAAACTTGAGTCTGCAAATGAAATGAAATCTAGGGTGAAAACTGATCGTCTCATTTCATCATCATCATCATCATCATTGTCGACGTCACCAATCATGTCCCCTGATAATAAACACAGGAAGCCGAAGAAATCAACTGCAGATGTTGTTATGGTATTTCAAAATCCCAACTTCTTAAAGTTTTATCACATTATTTTCTCGTTAATGTTAATGATTTTTTTTCTTATTTTAATGTAGAATAATAAGAAAGTAAAAGATGAGGTTTTGCAAATGAAAAGTTATTGTATTAAGGACAGTTTGATGATCAAGTGACTTTGTCCTCAAATCAGTGGTTAAATTCAGAAGTTTTATTTTAATGTTAACATTATCTTTCAGTATTTATTGTTGCAGATTCAATATTTTTGACCAAAAGTAGACACTCATTATCCTACTCGCTAGTTGTAAGTAAAATTGGGAAAGCCTCAAATTATTCAGGATAAAAAATAGTTTAAGATAAAAAGAAAGAAACAAAGAGCGCCCTTAGTTTTCAAATCTATTTCAATGAATATAGTAGAGATTTGTATCCAATAATCTTATGTAAGCATAGTGTTTAAATGTTATTTTGGTATCATAGGTAAAAATGTTTTACTTCTCTATCAATAGAGTTCCAATGATTCTTTATTCCCTTTTGATTTCTCATATCTCTCTTCTTAAGATCATTTTCTTTCTTTCGTGTTAGTATACATTCTTGATTTTATTTCCTTCCATTTTTTTCCTAAGAAACGTTAGTTAAAAGTTTGTTACAAAGTACTTTTAATGAAGAGAAAAAAAATAATCTAAAACGGGGCTTAAGCATCTCTCTAGTTGGTAGTCTATTATGTAGCGCAAATTCCAAAGAAAAAATCATATTGAAGGTGGTAATTTTTGTTTCCTAATATGCTTGAATAATGAAATTCTTATTGATCTCTATTAACTATAGTTAGACTATCACAAGTAGATTTGACTGTAAACATTTTCTTGCTCAAAATATTTCATTCCAAGACATCTTCTTCATTACTTTTTAACAACATAGAGTTTAGACTTCGTTGTAATTCAACAAGTTCATCTCCAACAATGACATTAAACCTTATAGGAATAACTAAATTCCATCTTCATTATCTAGCTAGTACTAGTTTTTTTCCTCTTCTCAAAATTTCGTCTGGCGAAAAAAACTCTTCCTTCAGTAATATGCAAAAACAACCCTTCCTTCAGTAATAAACTACACTGCCCAGATCTACTCCATTTTGGGGTGGATCTGAGCAGTATCTAATGTTTTTCTTTGGTGCATACAATTATAGCATGTTTGGTTCAAGAAATTGAAGGCTAGGTAATCCAATTCCTAGGGAATGAGCGCAATTCCTTAAACCAAACATGGCAAGTCAACTCGGTGTAATTAAGATTTTTGAAACCTAGGAATCTGATTCCCTCCAAATAACCAATTTTCATTGCGCTAGTTCAATAACACAATGGAATTGGATTCCTGGGTAGAACCAACGGTAATTGAATTACCTCAACCAAATATTTATTTATTTTTTGATTTGAATACAATTCCTTGGAACCAATTCTAATAAAAAAATTACCCCATAATTGAATTCTTATGAATCCAATTCTTCAAACCAAACGAGATGTTAGTGCAACCTTCACAAAAATAAATAAATTACTCTTTAAAAACCACTAAAATATACAATCAGTTTTTTTTCGGTCATAAAAAAATTAAACTTTACTTAGAGATGGTTGATTTTTTTTCTCTCAAACTTCATATTATATATTATTTTCCTTGTTCACATTTAGCTTGTTTTTACTACAAAAATTTCTAGATGCATCGATTCTAAATGTGTCGTCTATTTAGACAACATTTAAACACTAACTCATAGGTGGGCCCATAAACCCTCCCCTGTAAATTCTAGGGGGCGAGGTTCACTCTTTGTGAATGGGTGTTTATATTTGTTTAAATAGACAGTACGTCCAGAAGGATTATTTTACTAAATGAGCCAAACACAAAATCAAGTGTTATATCATCTAAAAAATTAGATAAGCATGGCTTTTCAATGAGATCCGGGGAATATCTACATACTTGAAATTTTAGAAATTTTTGGATATTTATATACTTAAAATTTTAGAAATCAGATGTAAAATTAATTTGTTTCACAAAAAATAATTTTATTTATTTATAGAAATCATTTAAAAACGGTATTTTTAAATTATCTTTTTGCTTTTTGAAAAATAACTTCTGAATTGGTAGTGGAAACAAACATCCTTGAGCAAGGGCCACAACAGACCTATATTCTTTTCATCCACACACCACGTAATTGCTATTGAAGGTAGAAAAATATTACATGCTCACCAGAAAAGAGTGCTGGTATTGGTTTTTGCAGTCCGACTATTGATGATATTCTTGGCAATGCCACTAAACTGCGTCAGTTCCTGCTTAGCGTATGTCTACTTTTCTACATGTTCTTCTTCTTTTCCAGGGTTTCTGTGTGCTTATCCAGGTCTTTTTGCTTATTTCTTTGTATTTTTACTTGTTTTTCTTTCATTTGTTGTCTGCTCAGTGTTGCTTCTACAACTCTCTCTATTTTTTCTTGGGATTTTTAATAAAATGGCACACAATCAATAACCGATTTTATAAAATGCCTCCGTTTTTTTAAACTTTTATAAAATGCCCCAACCGTTAGTCTTTCCGTTAAGACCATCCAAATTGGTAAAATCTCGTTTACTAAGTCAATTTATCGTCTGATGAGATGATATATTGATGGCGCAATTACAAAGCTACCCTTTGAAGTTGTAGTTCTCTCCTTGAGACAATGTACAAAGTGAGGTCGTCAAATCTTAGATAAGAGAGAAATCAAATGCATCCTGAATTTAAGATCCATAACTTTGCCCCATGGCGTGGTACCAACAGATGTCAAAGCAAACTTCATTCCCAGTTCCATTTCTCATCGTCAGAGAAGCTGCCATTCATCCCCTTGCAGATGGTCCTCTAAGTCACTCATGATCTCCATTTCTAAGTTATGGCCATCTTCTCTATGTAGTCCATGTTCGTTTGATAGATCTCTGTTTTGGACTTCCCTCGGCAGACTACGTGACTCTGTTATGGTGAACAATGGTGCACCACTAGAATCCTCTGTTAACTTTGAAGCTCGAGCACAGAAATCATCAAAATCATCTGCAGATCTACCAGTGTAAGCCTCCTCCCTATCAGGACCCAAACTAATTATAAATACAATCAAAGGGAAAAGCCGGCATACCTTTGTCACGGCTGTAGAACCCAATCCCTAAGGATGGATCGATCATGTCGAGGGGAAGGTTTCGTACAACACTGAGATGAATGTATAAGAAAGATCAAGATGTCAGAAATGCAAACATTAATTTGGATAAACTTGATTTATACTGCTTGTATGAACAACTTATATACCTGCAGTGGTATGATGTAGTATCAGCCTCAAGATTCTCTTTCCGGAGTTCAGCCACCTTGATAAACAACAGATTCAGTTAGCCAATACAAAGATACATCAAAACATGTATTTCAGCATATATATATAGATAGACATAGTAGCCAGTGAATAGAGAGCAATTAGAGAGGCCGAGAGTGATCGGAGATTACAATAAGTATATGCAATCTCATATCAGTAAACCACAAACCAAACTAATTTAATAGTTTGCATTATTATTTCTTGCTTTTGCTTTTGCTTTTTGGTGCACATCACTAATTACTTTTTCAGTAGGTCAGATCTTTCTATAAACTAAGCATCAAGGGCATTTTTGTTTTTTTCAACAACCGATTTAATACCGTCCATGTCCTAACTACCGTTAACCTAAAAATAGATGAAAAAGGTCAAACTATGTACATTTTATAAATGTTTTATAATAGATGGGGTTACTGAGGTTTTCATACATGAACATTTTATAAAAAATCCTTTTTTTCTTCATAAATTAGTCGAATCGCAGGACTTGAAGTAACTTCTAGAAACTTGAGTCTGCAAATGAAAATGAAAGCTAGGGTGAAAACTGATCGTCTCAGTTCATCATCATCATCATCATTGTCGACATCACCAATCATGTCCCCTGATAATAAACACAAGAAGCCGAAGCAATCAACTGCAGATGTTGTTATGGTATTTCAAAATCCCAACTTCTTAAATTTTTATCACATTATTTTCTCATTAATGTTAATGTTAATGTTAATGTTTTTTTTCCTTCGTAGAATAACAAGGAAGTAAAAGATGTGGTTTTGGAAATGAAAGTTTTTAAGGAAAGCAGCTCAATTGAACTTGAAGGATTGACGTTTCATCAACTAAGAACCATGTCTAGGTAAACTAGGAATCTTAATCTCGTTTTTTTTGTTGATATTCAAATTATAATTTTGGTTAGGGTGTGAAAAGTTATCTTAGAATGCTGTATGTTAATCATGGAAACCTAAGATGGGGTAAAATACTAGGTGAAATTTTTGGTAGGAGTGAACTTATGGATATCTAAGATGGTTAATTTTTATTATATTCTATTGTTCTGCCAACGTGGGAACATTCTCAATCTGTTTGTCTCTTTGTTAGATATCATTTGTTTAGGTTTTGATGGAATCCGCTATTAATGTCTTACAATTTTTATTAGGAATTACGGTATCCCTGCGAAAGGTTCTAAGCATGACCTTCTGCTGGCCTTGAAGGGTTTCATGGATAATGAGAAAGATGGTATGCATTTATCATCCTTAGGAGATAGTATTTGTTACATAAATTCTTTGTTTCTTTGATCTGGCCTTTTTATGCTCATTATATGTTTATGGTTACTGTCTTAGTCACTTTCGTTGATAACTTAGAACTTGTCAATTCCGTGAAGAAACTAAGGGAGCTTGAAATTGCTGCATCAGGAAGCCAAAACACTGTTCCAGATGAGTCCTTCGGAAACCAACAGAAGAAGAGAAGAAGAAAAGCAACCCTAGTGAATGGCGCTACTATTGATGTTACTGCAGAAACCGTCATAACAGAGGAAAAGTTATCTTTCACAACAAAAGAGGTTCCAGGTAATGTGTATTTTACTAATTTAACGTGCCACAATAACTCTAGTAGATTTCTCTGTTTGTGCGTTCTTTTGACTTGACAATGTATTATCAATTTAATTGATATTGCCGGTAGCATTCCAAGCAATACAGAAATATAAAATCGTCCTTCTATTTCTATGATCCAACATTTCAAGTTAATTGTTGCTTCTTGACATTATCAAGTCTCGGGGGAAACATCAAATTTTGCTCTGAATCTTGATTTTCCTAGTTTGGTTTTTGTTGAATTATTATGTCTTCTCCTGTCTATAGTTTAGGGTACTAAGCCTTCTTTTCACAAAAAAACAAATTCCAATTTGTGCATATTAACAAACTCGTACTCTGAAGATAGCATACTTTCACACTCCGCTGGGCATAGTATTTTGATGCATAAAAGAAGAAAAGTTGATTGTAATTTTTCGTGAATGTGGCCTATTATGGATTACGAGATTATCGTTTTTTGTTGATGGTAATAGGTACAAAGTTTGTCAATTTAATGATGACCCACATTACATCCTTTTGTTTATTTCTGAAGGTGTTTTCTTTGTAATGAATCTAGAAATGCTTCTCTAAGTAATGCTGAACTTCTTTTCTTTACAATAGTTCAATTTTGTTAACGGTGTGATACCATGGTTAGTGCTAGATACAAAGCCCTCCCGAGCTCAGAAAAAGGGAAATACCAAAATTCTGAAACAAGATGAAGGATCCACTGCTGCATCTGGAAATCAGAGTGAGCCTTGGACAATGCTTGCGCACAAAAAACCAGAACCAGGATGGATACCCTATAATCCAAGCACGATGAGGCCTCCACCGCTTGCAGATGGTATAAAATCTGTGAAATTGATCTCTTGGAATGTTAATGGATTAAGAGCTTTGTTAAAGTTAGAGGGCTTCTCTGCGCTGCAACTCGCGAAACGAGAGAACTTTGATGTGTTGTGCTTGCAAGAAACCAAACTTCAGGCAAGTATATCATTGCACTAACTAAATTGCCTTTTTATAACACCAAAATTTACCATCTCGATATATATATACATTATAAACGATTATCCGTTTCTTTGTAATGCTAAGTTTATCCTTCCACTTACCAGTCTTATTTCTTTTATCAGTTACTATTTGAGCTTATGTTTCGTTGATAGCTTCTTCTTAATGCGCTTTCTCTTTGTTATATTACATTCATTCAGGTGTTTCCCAAGCAACAAATTTAGTTTATATTTACTTTACTCCTTCATGCCACCATTTAGCCATGTGACAGTGTCAATATTTTTCAAGTTCAGAGTTCTTATTGCTTCGTTATGCTAGATTGATTGTGTTGGCGAGTCTCGGTATTAAAAGCAATCCACCAGGAGGAATTTGTAGGAGATAGCAGCCTGCATGTGAATGTTTTACTGCCTGGTAGTGTAGTTCCAATCCAGCATCAGTTGCTGATCCACTAATTATGATTTCTTTGGCAACAGGAGAAGGATGTCGAGGATATCAAGAGGTGCCTTATAGAGGGCTATGATAATAGCTTCTGGACTTGCAGTGTTTCAAAGCTTGGTTATTCTGGTACAGCTATCATCTCCAGGGTACGTTTATATTTTGCTACTTTGAAGTCTCTTCGTTATGAGAACAGAAAAAGTTAGAATTTACTGAAAGTATCATGATCTTCACCTCGTATCATTTGATTTAGCACAATGTTTACATATATTTTAACTATGAACTATAGAACCTACCGTCCTGACTCCTGATTGGTAAGTCAAGGTCCTTTTAAAGCATGGAAAATAGGATGACTTGTAGGTTCTGATTAACAAATTTGGAATAGAGAAACATTTCACAGCAGAAATATTCTGGTAAGACCATGATCCCCCGAACTTGGCCAAACACAGATTGGCCTACTCTAGATTTGCTTGTAACGTATGGAAAAGTTTGTTGGAATTTCTTCTGAATTCTGACTGAATTATCAATCAGTTGTAGCTTTGCCTAATATTCGATCGCTTAGGTAGTATTCATTTACTTAACATTCATCTCGCATTGCTTCCGAATTAACTTGGTTGTACGGCATGACCTTGTCGGGGTTGTACAACATTATCTTGTCCTGATTTTGTGTCCATCGGTTCTGTAAGTTTCAACTGTCATCTCTGGTACACCGTTACATGTCTCTTACAGATAAAGCCAGTGTCAGTCAGATATGGACTAGGCAGACGGGATCATGATAGTGAAGGACGACTTGTGACAGTGGAATTTGATACATTTTATTTACTAAATGGATATGTTCCAAATTCTGGGGATGGTTTGAAAAGACTGGTACTAGTTTCTGTTCCTCTTTCTTTCAGTTATCTACTATCTTGTTTTCTGAGTAATTTTCTATAACATCATACTCCTGAACTGATGTCACTGATCGAGTAATACTGGTGTAGTCTTACAGGGTTACACAATGGGATTCATCTCTTGCTAACTACATGAAGGTATGCCCTTTCTTCAATCCAGCCTTTCTTGTTTCAATTTTCTACCATGTATGAATCCGAGGATGTCGAGCGTTGAAGCTCAGCTTCCTTCTCTGTCGGTTCATTAATTCCAAAGTCCAAATGTCTTTATTATAGCTTGGCTTCTGTCTTAATAATAGGTCTCTTCAAGCACATATGTAATACAGTTTCTCTTGCACAATCTTTCCCCCCTTGAAATGCATAATTGCTAATATACAACAATGGTACTCTGATGCCGTTATGTTCTCAACTGATACACAATTCCATGTCGATGATAAATATAGTAACTATTGGTTCTCATCATAGGAATTGGAAAAGTCAAAGCCTGTTATTTTGACTGGGGATCTCAACTGTGCACATCAGGAGATAGACATTTATAACCCTGCTGTAAGTTACCTAGCTTATTTATCTCTGCAGGTCCTTTTCTCATTAGATTCATGCTTGTAGTTTCTAACTCTCACGCCACTGCACAGGGAAATCGAAAAAGTGCTGGGTTTACAATTGAAGAGAGGCAATCATTTGAGACAAACTTCCTGTCGAAAGGTTATGCTGATACGTTCAGGAGACAACATCCTGGTGTTGTTGGTTATACGTACTGGGGTTATAGGCATAATGGGCGGGTGACAAATAAAGGTACTTTGAGATCTCAATCCTTGCTGGTCTGCTTGACCAAATGATCTATCAAACTGCATATCTCTTGACTCTCGTAAGGAACTTTTTTTTAATGATAAAACAAGTGAATACCTGTTTGTCCATGAGTTTTTCTTCCTCGAATGATGTGTCAGTATGCAAAACTTTGACTCTTTTGAAAGAAATCTTCCAGATACAGTATTATCCTCATTATTCTGTAATAGGGTTCATCAAAATGAAATAGGTTCCCCCTAAATAGAAGAAATCTAATGGTGTTGGGTGCAAAGATATATCCATTTTAATCAATTGTGTGTGATGTTACTGGTTCTCAACAAAAATTATGTTGTCAACCGAAAAGCTTGACAAATGCAGTAGTTTTTACTGAATGTTGTTCAAAGAGAATTATTCCCACATCGTCTGTGTCTGATTAGGCTGACAGTTTTGTTTCTACTCAGTGTTGCTATGTTTGACAACATTCAGAGTAGTTGGTCTTGGGGTAGAATGGATATATATTTTTTCGGTTTCAATTAAACATGGATTGATAGACATGTGCAAGAATGAGGTTATCATGCCAGTTTGGTAAGCAGTGGTTCTTCAAGGTAATGCCACATGGGTAAAATAAAAAACACACGAACAAAAAATAAAGAGGTCAAACTTGTGTTCAATTGTTAGTATCACTTCGACGATTTGTCTTTTGTGGTTGTTCATTTTTTAGTACCATTTTCTTCTTACAGGATGGCGTCTAGACTATTTTCTGGTCTCAGAATCTATAGCAGACAAAGTACATGACTCTTACATTCTTCCAGATGTTCTTGGTAGCGACCACTGCCCAATTGGTCTCATTCTCAAGCTCTAGGATGTGCTTGTTGGATTAAGGTATTTTACGAACTATATGATTATATTTTAACATCTAATATCTGCATATACCATTATAAACGGAGAAGACCCTCCTAAAAATATTGGTCGTATGTCGTGTACTTATAAAAGTTCATCATAATCTGCTCATTATATCATATCCTTATCCTCTACGTAGATTAAGTACGAGAGGGCTGTAATTATATCTAGACACTTCAAATGGCAAAAATAGTCATCTCAGAAAGCATGTGAACTGCACTTGTATACCTGTTGTTATGTTTATTTGTGAAGGACATCATCACTTATTTTCAATCAATGAACTTGATTACTAAACAGATAAGGTCTTGTTTTACCAAAAGACTAATATTCGTGATTCACAGAGTCCAGCCTTTTCTGTTTTGCTCACCCAGCCTCTTGTGTTGTGTCACATTCGATTCCTGATGTATATCTCTTACTTATTATGGTTAGTTCGACATGCGTTCAGCTCTAGTAAATGTTAAAAAACATTATGGCTACAGACTATTGTCAAGTGATATCACTATCTTAAAAATATTGCCACAATTAGTTGATATAACATTGGCAAAACTAACCCATTAATGTGGCACACAGTTTATATGAACACTCAGCGAGGGAGACTCAGGCCATTTTAGGAACCAAAAAGTAAATGTTTGATACCTCAATTTTCACCACCAAGGTGTTGGTATTTCATAAGTCACTTAACTTTGTTTACCTCCTCTCTTTCCTAAATTTTACACGTTGTTGCAGGAAAATGCCAATGATGAATTTTGAGAGGAGCAGCTGTTTCATTCATCTTTTTGTCAGTCGAGGGCTGTGATCTCTGTGAGTCCAAATTTTGAGAGTTCGCGTGCCTGCCTCCTAGTCGGTAGATTTATATGAAACAAAGTGCAATGCTATGACAAAAAACTCTCTCGCTGTTCAGTTGGACCTGGCGACCTGCCTTATTTTGCTATAGTGAGACTGGAGGGAACTCGCTCGTTGTGCTGATCTTTGACCACTGTATTTTTCTCGACATGGATGACAAAGATGGCTTACCCCAGCAATTCCATTTTAGGTGAAATGCTTCTTGCGAATGAGATGCTAAATTTTTAATGTTGGCTTAGGGTAAGACTTTTGGGCAAGTCTCGTTAGAATCAGTTCGAGCTGGGGGTTTTAGACGTTGGGTAATCCAACGCAGTGGGTTCTAATCTATGGCTGTAAACAAATTCAAATTAGAGTTTTGTGTGTATTTTGGATTTATCATGTCCAGATATGCTTTCTCCGCCTATGCTCGTTCATATTTATTGTATTCCTGGTGTGCTCTGAGTTTGTCGTTGAAGTGCTTTCTTTTTTCTTGCTAGTAGATCCTTGTTGTAGCTGCTGCTAGTTGGTTTCTGCTTGTAATTGGAGGTTAGAACTTCAGGTATGTAATTAGTAGACTTGGCGTATCGAGGCGGAAACGCAGAAAGTACCTATATTTAGACGTATAAGCCCTTTGATCGTAGCAAATTAGCAATTTACCGGAAAAGAATTGGCGCGTCGTGCGTGCACAATAATTTTTTTTGAAAACAACTGCATAATGGTTGCGTTTGCTTGGAAAGGCGCTTGGATATGGAAATGTTTATTGCTTGTTATAAGGGGTGCCCAAATCAGGTTGCTTTGTTTTTTTACGGGGTCCAAAATTATTGGTGACCCATATCAGAAAAATAAGAAATTTCTCCCAATTAAAACCAGTTCCATTTTAGTGTAGATATGGTTTTTGGGTTTTAGTTTGGAAGCTCTGAGAAGAGCATTTCATCATCACTATCATCAATGGCGAGTCTCATTACAACCTTGAATATGTCATCAGCATGTACTCTTTTTCACAACAGAACTTCATTCACACGAAAATCCTTTCCTTTTCAGCCATTACTTTTTTCTTCTTCTTCCTCAAATTTATTTGCTCAAATTACAACACATAATCTTCTCCATCATCATCATAAGCAAAAGAAACGAGGGTTTGCAATAGTTACCCGTGCAGCTCCAACCACAGCCAACCTTGTTTTTGCTTTTGTATTTCCACTCACTCTTCTCCTTGTCACCATTTTCACTTCCATTAAAATCGCAGACAAGCTTGACCAGGATTACGTTGAAGAGGTATTTCACAATTTTCCCTTCTTTTTCTTATAACACAACTAACTCTTTACATAATTAGGGTTGTATGTGAAAATCCTACACAAATAATTTCGTGTATGGTTTGTGTTGGGTATATATTTTGTTCAGAACTAGATACAGTAGATAATCATGAAGTAGTGTGGGTCAATAAAATGATGTTCTACTTAATTCTTTGGTTCTAATGCTGAATTAACAAATTTTGTATGAGTGATGTTTTCTTTGTTGTGGTTGAAATTGAAGTTTAAGAATTGGGGGTGAGGTGCTGTCCTGGTTTAAGAAACACAAGTATAAGCATACAGTACTAGAACAACTCATATCATGTGATTTGTCCATAGATGCAAGTTTAAAGTTAATCACATTATGATAAATGGGAGGTTTAATCTTCCTCTTATCTTCCTCTTAAGAAAAGGTCAGTTGTTAGATCATCTTTATGTGGACCTGCGTGGAAGTTTAAATCTTAAGCTCCAGTAATATAGATATACTGTGACATGATACTGTATGGTAGAAAAGGGTCCACAAATTGAGTGGGAAAAGAAGAGACAAAGATGGTTTAGGAGGTTTATCATGAGGTGGTGCATATTGTGTTCATATGATTTCACTTGCATAACCCAAGTTTTTCCTATTTAGTATATACTCCGTATACTAAACGAAAAGCTTTATAACATTAACGAATCACCTTCAAAATGTTAGTCAGTACTTTCTCCGTTTGGATTGTTTATGATTGATATAATATTTACCATTCTAATTGAAATAAGTAAGTGCGGGAACAGTTCGGTACATGGTCCAAACTTGAAGAAGTTTTGTTTTCTTAGATAGCTAAAATGAAATGAAACACTTGAATGTTGTACCTGAAAGATGTGGAGTTGATATAACACTCATTTAGCCTCAGGAATACACATGAAAACAAGACCTCTTAATTGTAACAACGAATATGTGCAACTCACACCAAACTGTTTCGTGCTTCTCTCCAGTAACATTTTGGAGCTTTTGTATCACTTTGGCATGGTATCATCACATATTTTCTTTCTCTTCTATGTTTCTGGTTCATGACTTCATCTTTTAATCATTGCGTAGCTATTTTTTGCAAACAAACTTGAATTCGGATTTGGATTTGGTAATTATCCATTTAATCTGATAATTATTATTCACTTTCTGATGTTCAGCTTGCCATTAATCAAGCAATTATGGAAGGAAAGGATGAAAAGGAAGATAGTCTTGCATTACTAGAGGAAGAAGAACCTGCCACAGTCACAAGAACTCGTAACCGTCCCAAGCGAGAAGCTTAGATGAGTCAAATCCAACTGCACTTGTTTCTCCTACAATTTTTGTGCGAAGATTGAATAATCTACCTCATTCACATCCCTAATGTAGAAATATCAGTTGTACAATCTTTTGTTTTGCCTTATGACCAATCTGGTCTGTAGAAAAGCATAACTTGTTATGGAATTCGTATATGTAGCAGTATCAAAGAATGAAAGGATTGTAGACTGTACACACATCACTAGTCTAATGGTACAATTCCTATTTATTTGGTAGCGAGTGTTTTGAATATTTTTCCAACTTCTATGATACAGCAAACACTGTTGAGAAATCGTATCTGGATTCTGGTGGCGGCTAGTGTTCATGAATTGGTGACTGACTGTCTCTACCAGGGTACCTATGCCTACTCATTCCTTCGGTAAATGCCAGTTAAACATACGGCTGTTTCGATGGCTGCCATAAGAGGACCTAGTTTTACTGTTCAGGGGACCAAATCGGTCAACTTACGATAACCAAAGTAAAAGTTACTAATATTTATAATAAGGTTTTATATATTTGCCACTTACACTTTTTCTATTTGTCACTTTCTTCATAATTTTTAAAGCAATGCTATTTTTTAATGCTATTCTTTTTCCTATTTATCACTTCTTAGAATTTCTAAAGTAATGTTACTTTTTAATTCTATTTTTTTCCTATTTACTATTTATAAAAGTCAAATTAAATTTGACTATAACTAATACTACTCTTATTTGTTTTCTTCTTCATTAATCTGCATTTTCATTAAAACTAGTATTTAACCCGTGTTACACACCGGATATGATGAAATTGACTCCTATTTGGTGAGGCCGGGCTCCACCCCGCACCATCCCCATAAGAGGTCCTAATTAACAACTACAGTGTATAATAAAAACAACAATCATCATTTAATAGATTAACAATTGGAACAAAATTCACAAATTATGTACAATTTAATGTGTTGAGATCAATTAGATATCCTCTTAAAGAAAATATTTTTGAAATATTATACCAACCTTTGAATCTGTAAGTACTTCACTAGCTATACATTCTCCACATGTCTTACGTACCATATCGTATAGAGAAAGGAAACACCGTAAGAAGTCTAATGAAAAGTCACACTCACCATATAGTTGTGGCAATATCTGATTTTAGATAATATACAAAAATAAAATTATATTAATATAGAATAGATTGCTAACTATAAACAGTGCAAAGCATATGAAGTGCTTCCTGTAGAAGATGATATAGTCAAGGAAATACACTGATTTTTCTTCAGATATCATATACTTTCATTAAGAATCAACTGACTAACTCAACTACTCTTCCAGGCTCCAACTCCCTTTAGTTCAATGAAAAACCACACTCAAACTATATTGTTGCATCAACATGTGATATTAGAGACACTACAAAATACACGATATTAATATAGAATAAATTAACAACTCTAAATAATACAAACCGTATGAAGTGCTTCCCATCAAAGAAGATGCAATCAAGGAAATACACTGATATATCTTTCATCAGAAATCATATACTCGCGTTAAGAATCAAACGGATAACTCAAATGCTCTCCCAGGCTCCAACTCCTGCGGTTAAATGAATAATCACACTCACTGTATAGTTGTATCAATATCTGGTATTAGAAACACTAAATAAAAAACATGGTACTAATATAAAATAGGTTGCCAACTCTAAATAGTGCAAAGCATATGAAGCACTTTCCGTCAAAGAAAATGTAATAAAGGAAATACACTGATATATCTTTCTTCAGAAATCAAATATGTTTTCTAACTACCAGTGTGAGGCATTTCTTGAGTTCGCTGAAAGAAACACCCTACACTAGTGTGAGTAATATAGTGAAAAAGATAAAAAATATATCAGAGTACCGAATAATTCCCGTACATGCATTATAAGATGATTGTGTAATTTTTTTCTCATGTAACTCTAAGTTTGAACTTTCCAAGTTCTTTCAATTTGGTTATGTAAGGTCTTAGAACCAATACAGTAATACTCTTTGCATTTAATCAATCACATAATAGTCCACCAAGTCTACCATCTTCGATATGTTATTAGTTAATATCCAATTGTACCCTTCTCTTACCACGTGTACCCTACTCCCATTAAAGATGAACAACTAAATACCATTACACCTCTCCCTGCTGAACTACGATCAAGACCTGCGAACCTTTGAGTAAATTCAAGATGTATCTATTATGTTTCTGCAGTTATTACATAATAGGAATATCACGTGTGGGAGTCGAACCCATATCTACATGGATGTGAACCATGTGCTCTACCAGTTGAGCGAAGACAACGTAACATTTCATTATTTGTAAATTGTATCAAAAAAACAAAGTGTTATTTGGAGGTTACTTATTGTTACGATGACTAAACTACTTTTGCGATAAAATATCTAAATGATTAGAAACCATGGACCACATTGTGCTAGAATACTTTCAACGAAATTAATAACTTTCTCGATATATTGTTGTATTTCATCGTTTCAATGTACATGGTACATTTTCTTAAACATTGTTGATGAGGGTAAACACAACAATCAAACTCTTATATTCACAACTGAGAAGACTTCAATATAAGGTAATAGTTTATGTATACCCGAACTTCATAAACACCAAGAGCCTCAGTGCTACCATCCAAGAAACTCTCCATCATGAAAGTAAATGCACCAAGTGTTAGAGCATTATCCTTGTATGTGTCGAGAATGAGCAATACCACCGTCATAAATCACAGGGACACCACTTTACGAAGTAAAAAATCCTATATACAGTTGTTGCCTAATACAATACTCTTGTAGTAACAAATTTCAAAATCCAGAATTATAAATATTGTGAAAAAGGGGAATATTCAATGCACCAAACTCTAATACAAACGTAGAAAAGCTAGAAAGAAATTACCTTATACGGTGAAACAACACTAATTATGAATCAGAAATCTAGGGATTACCCTTCAGTGGCATTCGGTCGAGGGAAAGACCCCGAATCAAGTGAAACTTGAGAAAGGCCACTAGATCATGCATGAGTATTCGTTGCTGCCCCATTATTACATAAATAAAATATCAAGGTATGAATTAACACCTCTACATCATCATTGGTGAGGTAAAATATACATGAACAATTTAAAATGTTACCAATCCATCACTATTGTTGAAGTAATTCCTCCATAGTGGCCTTAGTTTCTCTTGGCCTCATACGTCCAACATGGTGAATATTACATTCTTATACTGAACCTTTTTGATATTGAAACCTACACTAAATTAATAAAGGAATAAATAAAATACAGTGTAACTCCAACTCAAGAAGAAAAAAATTACCATCTCAATAATAATTATGTCAGATATGTAAACTTTCCATCGGACATCAAAACATACTTACAAAAGCTATTGAAAAACATTAAACACAAACAATACAACATCTTAAATTTATTGTAGAAAAAAAATACTCACCAATTGTGGTTACAGTCGATAATACTTCACCAATATATAGTTTATACATAATAATTGTTTTACCCGCTGTATCTAGTCCAAGCATCACAACCTAAGCAAGCATATATAGATGTAGAAATATCCAAATATAAATAGAACTTATCATCACCACATAGACAAATTCTCACTTACAATCAAACTTATCAAAATTTTCTTAACCACAGTTGTTATGAGGTATTAACTATACTAAAAACATAGTCAATTCTTTTGGTTTTAACAATTTTGGGTTAAACTCAGTGTTTTCTCTGTTCCCTCCTCACTTTTATTTAATCTCCAAATTTCAAGGTGCGTTAACATGAAGACCACGCCTTAATCAGGGTATGTATTAATATCTCTAGATTTATTTTCAATACTAATTATTTCCCTTCTTAAGAATCAAAAATAACAACAATGATTTGACAAACAATATCTAAAAAAAATAATTATGAATCAGAAATCTAGGGAGCACCTATAAAATTTCATTTTATGCGGTAATGTTGTTCTATTTTGAAGGTGGAGATCTATGATTTTTTCTTATTGTACATAGGGAGCACCTACAAAATTTCTTCTTATTAATACTATAGTGTGTAGTTCAGATAGAATATTTGGCTTTTGGTATAGGTTTTTATTCTCACCAAAGTGAACGAAAGCGGTTGCATACAATTTTATTGTGCCCACTGTACGCCATATCTCTCTATCTCTGATATTCTTATTGTTTAAATACTTTTTAATCCACAGTGATGTGCTTACAACATCACATAATCAGTATTTGAAATTTACAAGACCATTTAAAAAATATTAAAGTGGATAAGTATAATAATCAAGTCGAGACTTTGCTAAATGATAATTGTATAATCATGAAAGCAGTTATTGTTAATCATGATGGTATGCTATGGTCATAAGTAAAAATTTGTATGTACGGAAACTTTCTCGCGGCACATGTTAAAATCAAATGTTAAGTCTTCTTTTGGCCTGTACCACACTTTATTTCTGAGTACCAAGTAACAATCTTTCATGTGCTGAGAAAATGCATTATTTTAACTCTAATATGTGCAGAGAAATAAATTTTATACAACGCAAGATTCTAACTCTAATGTGTGCGAAGAATCAAATTCTAGCTATAAATCAAATCACATTTTCATTTCTATTTATTTATTCCAAACTACATTTTCATTTCTATCGGAATTGCGAGGTAAACTTTACATGATGTGAAGATTCTCATGTTGTTTTATACGGCTCTATGAGGTTGTGCCTTTGTTGTACTTCCTCACTTTTCCATTGGATTAACAATCTGCAGAAATGTAGAATTGTGCAAACAAATTAGTAAATTTCACTTTGTGCCCCACGATAGTGAATACATCTATTTATACATATTGTTTAGTAATATTGTATCTTCCGAACTAAAAATTGTAATCAACTGTACATTTGAAAATGCTTTTGAAAGGTTACCCCGAGCCACCACACAAATCCATGAATTAGTGAACTTTGTTTGCATAAGTATGGTATCATTGAGATTTTCTAGATTTTTAGACATCGGAAAAGAAATGGTATATGAAAATGTGTGTGTGTGTGTGTGGTGGTGGTGGTGGGGGGTGGGG
>JAJJMC010020101.1:1131408-1161519 GCA_023531435.1 Papaver californicum
AAGTTCGAGAAACGATCACCTTATTTACCACTATCAAAACAACATCAGTTTTCCCGAAGAATCAACACTAACAACAATAATTCTTTCAGGCATCAGTCTCTTATAACCTTGAGAAATATCCAAGAACGCAACATGTGGACCTCCATAGGACCATAGAAACACCAAATCTATGCGCATATCCAACTACAATATCATCTCCAAACTTCCCAAGAGGCTTCAATATTGTCAATGCAAGTAAATCTATTGCTATAACAACCTTAACACCCGAAGCATGATCTTTCTTTACAAACTCTCCATAATCCAATCAAACTTTAAAACATGTATAAAGATTACAGACAAGTGAAATAATAACTATGAAATAAGAATTGATTCTCTATGACTTCATCAACTATTCCCAGGTATCAAGCCTGCTCCAATCCCTTGAATTTTGTGCGGACCTGTATATTCGATAGAAGCATGAAGGAAGTTTTTAGACAATATGTCAATAAATAAAAAAATTAGTGAAGATATGAAACAACCCAGAATATATATCCGTTGCTGACCAGGTGTTCTCCCGGAAAGTATGTTGCTTTCTGTTGGCTCGACACCAATAACCTAATACCTAATACATCATGTAGTCAATTTGAAATTTTATACACAAAAAATAAAAAATCTTGCTTTCAAAATAGTTAAGTTCATAACTGAGAAAAAAATACCAGGTACCTTTACGTTAGGATTTTGTTTCTTTAGGGTACTGACCAACACCAGAAATAGTTCCACTAATACTAATTCCTGCGACAAATATATCCATTTTACCTGAGGTAGAATGTAATGATGCAAGCGTCTATTGATAACCCTTTGTCTTTCAAAATCTGACATTCCTTATGAAATGATAGTTCACTAAAAGATATTTCAGAAGATAAAAACTCAAGTACTTCAATTAGCATATGCACTTAAGTTATAAATGATCAAATTTAATGCAAAAATACATTAACTTTAGCTTATGCAGAAACAAAAGCAAATCTATAAAGAAAGAGTGAGGTGGTAATGCTGGTAGAGTCAGCTACTGTGATGGTATTGTTCATGAGCCATCTCACGGGGATGAGGAGGTGCGTAACTGTGGTATGCTCATTTTTGCATAATGCTGAGACGTCGATGCTTGTGGTGGCGTAATAGATGGTGACAGCATGTAGGAAATGATAATAACAAAGTGGCCATTTAATGGATTTTTAGAGCCAGATCTTGTGTCATCTATTATGTGCATGATGTGACACATTAATTGACCACATGGTGGTAAAGTGAGGTGTGACTGTAATGGTTGCAGAAAAATTTATGGGATGAAGTCAAGTATTTTTTTATTTTTATTTTATTAATCTAGACCGGCAGGGGATCCTTTTAGGTTGGAAGTCTTAATGTACCAGAGTTTCAAAATTATGAAGTGGATACAAATATCCATGCACGACTAACTTACTAGGATATGCAAATAAAACAAAAAAGTAAGGAAAATACTTTCAACACTTGAATCCTGTCCAATAACCAACGCCACCATGCACACCTTAAACTTTGAAATGATACAATTAATTTTAATTTTCTTTTTTTATTATTACTAGACTGGCATAGGATCCTTTTAGATGGGAAGTGTTAGTGTAATTGAGTTTCAAAATTATGTAGTGGATATAAATGTTCATGCACGACTAACTTACTAGGATATGCAAATAAATAACAAAAAAGTAAGGAAAATACTTTCAACACTTGAATCATGTCCAATAACCAACGCCACCATGCACACCTTAAACTTTGAAATGATACAATTAATTTTACTTTTCTTTTTATTATTAATCTAGACTGGCAGAGGATCCTTTTAGGTGGGAAGTGTTAATGTAACTGAGTTTTAAAATTATGTAGTGGATACAAATGTTCATACACGACTAACTTACTATGATATGAAAATAAATGACAAAAAATAAGGAAAATACTTTCAAAACTTGAATCTTGTCCAACAACCAACGCCACCATGCACGCCTTAAACTTTGAAATGATACAATTAATTTTACTTTTCTTTTTTGTTATTAGTCGAGACTGGCAGAGGATCCTTTTAGGTGGGAAGTGTTAATGTAACTGAGTTTCAAAATTATGCAGTGGATACAAATACCTATGCACGACTAACTTACTATGATACGTAAATAAATGATAAAAAAGTAAGGAAAATACTTTCAATACTTAAATCTTGTCCAACAACCAACACCACCATGCACGCCTCAGACTTTGAAATGATACAATTAATTTTACTTTTTTTTTTTGTTATTAATCTAGACTGGCAGAGGATCCTTTTAGGTGGGAAGTATTAATGTAACTGAGTTTCAAAATTATGTAAGGGATATAAATATCCATACACGACTAACTTACTATGATATGAAAATAAATGACAAAAAAATAAGGAAAATACTTTCAACACTTAAATCCTGTCCAACAACCAACACCACCATGCACGCCTCAAACTTTGAAATAATACAATTAAGAGAAGATAACAAATAAGCCCAAGAGAGAAATAGCTTTCTCTTCCAACCAATAGTTGCAGGAACTGCAAAGAAAACAAATTCATCTTGGTAGAAACTACTGGCTTATTAGCACCACTTTCAACGGTTCCATTGATTATTCCAACCCTCGGTCCCTTTAAAGGCTTGGATTCCAATAACTCAGTGGAGATAAACTGAGATGCAAAAGTGAGAACCTTCAGCAATGTGAATTAACACATCATTAGTAATATGCCAGACCACTGAATTTTTTTTGTAAGATTCAAACACCACTACTCATAATATAAGACAATAAAACATCTAAACTAGAAAATTATTGTTACTGATTTCCATCCTCCCTATTTCCAGCCTTTCTCTTTGGACCTCTTCTGAAAGAACAAAAAAAACAATTTAAACTTATCAAGCGAAGAAGAGCATTTCAAAACCTGTTAAGAAAGTTTGAGAATAGTGTGTATGTTGATTGTTTCAATAGACCACATATTTAAACAGTAAGGTTACATGTTTCATATCATACACGGAAATTCGACACTCACAACCCTTACTGCAAATAAATATTGGCAAATCTTCTAGGTATATACTTGTATTACTGAAAACTAGAGGCTAGCTATAGAGGCACATGGGATCTTCCTTGCGTAAGTCTAGTTGTAAGATAAAAGGAAATCTGCGCGTTAAGAAAAGTTTTGTTAAAGAGAATACAAAAGCTATGTTTTTGCTTGATCAACAACCCTTAGAACTTGAGGCTCCTAATTTGCTTCAGTTACACCAAAAAGAAAATAGTATAATTTGGAAACTGAACATAAATATATGAGATGGTAAAAAAGGTTTAACAAAATAATTCTCGAAGTATATCATGTTTTACCTAGGTACTGGGACTGGAACCATAGCTCTACACCTGTTGCACCAAAGAAATCTCCAGAAATAAGGCGCCCAATGCGTAAGAAAATATTACAAACGGATTAAAGATGTCTTACCTGCCCAGTTTGTTCTAGCAGCTCCAAACTGCAAAGCTAGAGATGTGATCGACTCGACAAAATACCTTGAAAACCCTGAGAATCAGTAATACAGATGTCAAAAAACTAGTACTCCCTCCGTTTCAGGAAAAGAGTTACTTTTCTTATTTGCACAATTATTAAGACAAGGATGAGAGAGAGTAGTTTTTCTAATTTATTTCCAAATTTACCTTTAAATGAAGAAGATGATGGAAAATGAAGGAAACTTTAAAAAAATAGTAGTTTTAGAAGTTGTCCTAATAAAAATGAAAGTAACTCTTTTGTTGGAACAAAAAATTAAAGAGAAAGTAACTCTATTCCTAAAATGGAAGGAGTATCATTTTATGAAAATGTTGATTAATCATAATTATACAATTAATCGGTTCCAGATTACTCTTACCACTTTACCATCCATTAATAGGATCCGACAATGGTAAGCTCAGCATGAGAAGATCACCACATTGGCTTGCAGAAACCTAGAGTTTCCCAAATGTTATTTCCATACTGCCATACTGCCATACTAAAATAATACTATCTCCGTTTCAAGAAAAGAGATACTATCACTTTCTTAAAAAATCTAGTTTTAGGCTAAAATAAAAAAGTGATAGTAACACTTTTCAGAAATTGGGAGAATATTAATTAGAAAGATAAATCTGGATAACAAGATAGTTAAGTTTACGAAAAAATTCAAGAAGAGCGGTTAAGTCAGATGGCATCTATCCCTTTGCCCTTTTCCCAAAGCACCCTTTAATTTTTTAACTATGGACAGATGCTCAATAGCAGAGGGGACTCCATTTGACTCGTGTTCAGGTGGAATAGGTTTTAAAACTTAAAAATAAATAAATAATATAGAACTGAGGGGCAGTCTTACTAAAGTACACCCTAAGAACAATTTTGCTCTAAGGTGAGTATGTTATTGAAGAATTGGTCTGCTAGTGCTGCAAGGATTTATCATTAATATTAAAGCAAGCAACTAATCTATCAAATACATCCTGCACAACCACAAAAGTTCCTCGTAGCATTTCTTTATTTGCAAACATTATATCACCATCCTCTTCAAATTTGAACATGATAAAGAGTACAATGATATAGCTCCAATTAAACATAGTAGTTATTTAGGTTTGAAACATATAAAAAAAACTTATAAAATTATTCTTTTTTATTTTTAAGCAAGTCCTTCGAGAGGTTTTAGTTGATCTATTATTCATCCTTCATTTTTCGTTTTCTTTTTATTTGTTTTGAAAAAAATATCGATCCATTCCAAAAAAAAATTTCTATTAATTCTTTTACTAAGGCATCCGTATCAGGCATTGGCTAATAGCATATTATAGTATAAAGTACAATATTTTTATTAATAAGAATTTGTACACGTACTTGGTACATTAATGAGAATAAGCACATATATCTACACAGTAAATTGAAACCAAAAGAAAAGTCAAACAGAAATGAGAAAAAAACCTGCCACATACAAAAGATTATCTCACGCAAGTCCATATCCCATACAATAATTTGCTTCTATACGATAGATAAGCCACTGCAGATTCCCAAATCAGGGAACCCTGTAACCAAAACCGCTAGTAAGCAACTATTGTTTTGACATTGAAATTCATGCTCTAATTAAACAATACAGAATGGGATTGTAATATGTCAGGGTGTCTGGTATAAGGGCACCTACATACGATTCAAATAGGGAGAAGGGGACGCAAAGACTATATAGGAAAAAAGATATAACTTAGTAGGATTTGCATAAAGCGTAGAAAACCTGAAACAAAAACTTAATAACCTTTCTCGCAAGCCTACGATTCAGGTATGTCTATATTGGTGTAGACCTTGGTTGCATTTGTCGACGACAAGGTGATTTTCCATGAATAAGCATGGAGAAAGGTTAGCCGTTTTAAAAAAAAATAAAAGATGAACGACAATTTAAAAATATAATAGATCATGTTTGATGTCGCAGTGCATTGAATAGAATCACAATTTATCGGGTCATTTCCAACTTGGTTGGCGACTGAACCCCATAGAGCAATCGTTGATCCCTGAAGCGGGAATTAAGCGTTTGATTACATATTGTTGCACAAAAGAATGGTAACTCGAAAAACTAATCCATGTAAACGGTAAGGCGAGCATACCTGACATTTTCAATTGTGATTTCTCATATTCTGCTGGATTGCCCACCTTCCCTTTGTAGCACCTGGATGTTGGTCACGATTTTTAAGAAACCAACCACATCTGCATTTAAGAGGTTGCACAGGTGAGGAAATTTAAAATATGGATAACACATATATTGGAATATTATATAATAACTAAGTCTTAGATAGCTAATTGGGGTTTGGAATGGCATACGAAGAACTTTAAAGAACCTAACCACGACTAAAATTATTACCGATTGTATTTCTAATGTAAAGCATGCAGTGGGATCAAAAAAGTGTGAAGCATTAAAATGGAGATTCTTCAAATAGGACCGGATGATAAACTGGTATTAACTTTAAATTCAGAATCAGAAACTACTGCAAAAGAAACCTATAGGATTACACCAACTTTTTATTACACATTTGCAAACATATTATTTAAAACACTACCCCAGGTAACATGTTGATAACCAAGCAAGCAACAAAGGTCGTGATGCCGAGATATGAACACAAATCCAAATAGTAAAATGCTTATCTGCAAAAAGATTTGGAAACGGTTAGATTCCGTAACCACTTCATATCAAATAAGCATTTTTAATTTTAGTATCAATCCAGCAGACAGAATACATAGCTATATGTACATTGAAAGTAAGTGAAACAATTGATCTACAACTGACTAATACTGGAAAACAATCTAGGTAACTTGCAGATAACTCATGTATGGTCCGTAAAATCTAAGCTACTGTCTGATAAACATTTGCACTGAAAATAAAAATATAATTAATTTTCTTGAAGATATTAGGGCACACCATCAGATGTTGTCCGCGTGTCAGGTACCAAGGCATCAAGGTCTGCTTACAACACAACAAAACAAAATGAGGTTACAGGATAAGAAACTACACAGGACTCTTAGCCTATATGAAGACATTAAAAACTAAAAGAAGCACCCCAACCTAAATGGTAATATTAAGTTACTTCCCATGAGGTCGGCCTCATTATTTTCATCTGGTATATTGTCACATTTACCGAAAGACACTTTCATTAGTCACATCCATCAAGTCCATCTTGCATATGCTACAAAGGTAAATTGAACCTTGATATAGGGGTTCCAAAATCCTGGATAGGCTCCTCTAACAAGATAAAATAGAAATATTTTAAAGTAAAACTCAAAAACCTCTTATCCATAATATTTTCACAATACCTAAACCACCCCTGATTAGTTAAGCTTAGTTACACTAATTAATTAATAAACTAAGTTAATCATGATTAGTTAAACATAATCTTTTACTTAATCAAATGATTTGATTTTTTTTTTTTAATTTGTGTTTGGTGGGAAGAAAAACTAGATGAAATTTAAGAAAATTTTGTCGTTTTTTTTAAAACCCTAGATTTTGATTCAATCAACCATAGTAGCATTGAGTACCTCTAGCTTAAACTCTTGGTCTTTTTATGGCTCAAATTTGATAAAATCACGATTTGAAAGATTGATTTTTGTTATTCAGAGAAATTTACGGTTGGGTTTTCATGTCGAACCCAACCGTAACACGAAGAACACCGATGAACCCCATTTTTGCCCAGATTTATGGTTGGGTTTTCAACAAAACCCAACCGTAAATCAAAGAACAATGATGAACACCATCTTTTTCCCAGTTTTACGGTTGGGTTTGAGGCTCGAACCCAACCGTAAAATCCAAAAAAAAATCTCCTTTCTAGGGGATTATGTACGGTTGGGTTTTGGCTTAAACCCAACCGTAAAATCCAAATTAAGTTTGCAATTTCAACTTGCACCTACGGTTGAGTTTTCCCATAAAACCCAACCGTAATCCATCACTTGGAGCATTGAGTTTTAAGGTCAAATTTGGGTTTCAAAATCGAAATTTTGAACTTATTCAATCATTTTAACTAGATTGAACGTAAATTAGGTCATTCAAACAAAGAAAAATCGAAAAACACATAAATTAGAGAATCCAATTTTAAGTTATCCAGTAGAATTTACGGTTGGGTTCCGGCTTAGAACCCAACCGTAAGTTCTAGTGTTAGTTTTAGTGCAAGTTTTATCATATAGTGACGGTTGGGTTTTGCCTTGAAACCCAACCGTAAACAAGTTATGGTGTTAGTGAAAATTATATTACGGTTGAGTCTAGTAATCGGACCCAACCGTAAAACTTTCATTAAGCATTTCAGCATGATTTACGGTTGAGTTTGATTCCAAACCCAACCGTAAATGCTCATGTTAACTTTTTTTTTTGATTTTCAATACACTCCAAATTGGGTTTAAAACACACCTTTTTAACTTATTCATTCTATTGTAATAGATTTAAAGTAGTAAATTAAAGGAAAAAACAAAGGAAACGAAATACAATAGATCATTGGATGATTACACTTAAACACTTAAAGATAATGGCGATAACCAAGCACCCGACTTGTTTCCATAATACGATAGCAATTTGTATGCTTGAACTCCTCCCCATGTTTGATTCTATATTGCTCCATAGCCAACACATGCTGAAAAAAACAAATCAATTATAAGTTTGAATTTTTGAAATCTCTTTTTAATGAACGATTTATTAATCGACAAACTTACTCTTGCCACACCGTTCTCGTCGGGACGTGCTTCGAATCTCATTTGCATTTCCAGTTTTAAGTTGTTCATTTGTTGATACAACGCCTCAAACCGTCTCTTGATGGCTCTCCACGTCCTATGATTTTCATTCCCCTCTAATGCCGCAAACATTCGAAACACACGCTTCCACCAAGGATCAATATCTTGATCCTCATGCCAATCTTCTTGTGAAACGACGTTGTCATTGTCGTTTTTGAATGCTCTATCGTAAGCATGCTCTACCATCGTATGCCACGCTCGAACAATTGCAACATCTTCATCATTCGTGTATGTAGTTACCATTTTTAGTGATTCAAAGGGTATGGTGTGAATGAGTTGGAAAGTCTAGAATTAGCATGACAATGAAAGGGATAGAGAATAATGAGAAAGTGAAAGGGAAAAGTTTCCTTTTATAGTAAATAAATACCCAACAACTAGATTTTCAAATAAAAAATCCGTTGGATTTTTCTACTTTAAGGAAACACAATTTCTGACAGTTTTACGGTTGGGTTCCGTCTTAGAGAATCCAATTTTGAGTTATCCAGTAAAATTTACGGTTGGGTTCCGGCTTAGAACCCAACCGTAAGTTCTAGTGTTAGTTTTAGTGCATATTAAATCATCATATAGTTACGGTTGGGTTTTGCCTTGAAACCCAACCGTAAATAAGTTGTGGTGTTAGTGCAAATTATATTACGGCTGGGTTTAGTAATCGAACCCAACCGTAAAATTGAGTTTTTTAGTAGGAATTGTAGTTACGGTTGGGTTGAGTCATCGAATCCAACCGTAAGAAGGAGTTTTTTAAGAGAAAATTAGTTACGTTTGGTTTAGTTCATTTTCTTATCAAATACCAGAGTTGTTAAAAACCTTATTTTTAACATTAAAGGAAGAACCAAAGGAAACGAAATACAGTAGATCATTAGATGATTACACTTAAACACTTAAACACTTAATCATAACGGCGAAACTCAAGATAGAAACTTTGTTCCAAGATACGATAGCAATCCTTATGCGTAAACTCTTTCCTATATTTGATTTTATACTGCGCCCTAGGCATCACATGCTGAAAAAAATAAATCAATTATAAGTTTGAATTTTTTAAAACTCTTTTTAACGAACGATTTATTAATTGACACACTTACTCTTTCCACACGGGGTTCGTCGGGAAATGCTTCAACTCTCATTTTCATTTCCAGTTTTAAGTTTTCTATTTATTCATACAACGCCGCATAGCGTCTCTTGATGGTTCTCCACGTCCTCCGATATCCATTCCCCTCTAATGCCACAAACATTTCAAACACACGCTCCCATCAAGAATCGTCCTCCTGACCGTCCATCCAATTTTCAGCTCTAACAACGTTGTTATTGTTGTTATAGAAGGCTCTCTCGTAAGCGTGCTCTATCATCGTAAGCCACCCTCGAACTATTGCAACATCTTCATCATTCGTGTATCGAACCATTTTTAATGGTTGAAAGGGTATGGTGAGAATGAGTTGGGAACTCTAGAACTATAATGAGAATGAAAGGGATAGAGAATAATGAGAAAGTGACAAGGAAAGGTTTCCTTTTATAGCGAAAAAATACCCAACGGTTAGATTTTCAAATAAAAAATCCGTTGGAATTGTCTACTTTAAGGAGACACAAATAAAGAAGTCACAATAATTTTTGTCACTATTCAGGGATTATTTACGGTTGGGTTATCCAGAAAACCCAACCGTAAATTACAAATATATTCTACAATTTCAACATGTATTTACGGTTGGGTTCTGCCTTAAAACCCAACCGTAACATATCCTTTTGAGCATTGAGTTTTAAGGTCAAATTTGAGTTTTAAAATCAAAATTTTGAAATTATTCAATCATTTTAACTAGATTGAAGGTAAATTGGGTCATTCAAACAAAGAAAAACCGAAAAACACACAACCGTAATACTTAAGAACATGATATATTACTCAAGTATTTTGAAATTACATATGTAACTCTTCATCTTCTTCCCTGAGTTTTACGGTTGGGTATTGAAGAAAACCCAACCGTAATACTCAAGAACATGATATATTACGGTTGGGTTTTACACACGAACTCAACCGTAATTTCTACTGCGTAAATTTGTTTAAAACCCAAATCACAATCAAACATGTGAATCAATCAATTAGAAGTTCTAAGAATAACATGGGTTTTGTTCAATACCTTATATACACAATTGTTGGACTTTGCGGTGATTGATTTTGCTCGATTTCTTCTTGAATCTCTTGGTTAGGTTGAAAACCCTCGTGTTGATTGGCATCACTACTTCCTTCAATACCTTTAGTATGCTTCTTCATCTCGAATCGTTGAGCTTAATCGACGAAGTTTTTTGCGAATCGACGATGGATTTCGATGGATTATGTTACGGTTGGGAAAGAAAGGTTTTTGTTTGGTTTTTGATTTTTTAAAAATTATGAAAATAAATAGTGTTAAGAATGTTTAGGTTTTAATTGGGTAAAGGATAAAATAGACATTTAATTTTACCCCTAGGACATTCCTTAACGAAAAATTGGATCACCTCGCCTCCTAGAGGAGCCCCTCCAGAAATTTGGAACCCCTATATCAGGGTTCATTATATAACAATCCCTTTTCAACAAAAAAATATTTGTGTGATCCACTGTGATCTACGACCTGTTATGTTGTTTGAAAAGATAACTTCCAGACACCTTTCAAAATGGTATAGTGTCTGTAAATTTTAATACTGTTATACACAATAAAAATCTTAAGCAAAAAAAAAAAAAAAAAAAAAAGCTTTTGCAGTCGCAGTATGTACCGTCGAGGATTTAAGCTCCCTATTGGGCTCATGGGTACCGGTGCAGATTCCATGATCCCTTTGAAGACAACACTATAGTCAAGATTGGACTCTGCTTCTATGTAAATCTTGGCCATGGTATGAACAACTAGTTCAGGATAAGCTTTTGTTGTAGTTTCTCCACTAAGCATCACACAATCTGTACCATGGCAGAGACAGAAAAAGTTTGATGTCCCCTGGAATAACTTGGTAACTCTTTACAAAAGTGGAGCTTACGGCAAACAACATAGGGCTAGAAATGTAATCACAATCAATTGGGAATTGTAAAAATAAAGTATATAATCTAACTGTTGAAGTCTACTTGAAAACTCCTTTGATAAACAAATGTTAATAATGCAATATTTCTTCTCAAATTCAAATCAGCCGGGGATGCTAAGTTTCAGACCATTCTTCTTTGGTCCTGACAATCATTTATTGCATCTATAGCAAGCAAGCAATTAATATGCCCTATATATTTTCAAAACATAAACATTTGAATCCAATAGGATATAGCCGTTAACAATTCTAATCACTAATGTAAGTCCAGCCCTATTATTATCTCATCTTTCGCCAAACAATCATTCTAAAAGAGCAATCTCTTCAATTCTAAAAAATTTCAATAAATTTTTGAAAGTATGATTCAAAAAAAGCCTCACGTAACCAAAAATTGATATCTATAAATGCAGAGCGTAAAAACACAATGCTTACTACAAAAGTAATAAATGTTAAATTATATGGTCAGAAACCTTTACGATTGCCGCAGAAAAATCAGCCTTCCCGACTACAATTACTAACCTGCATAACGAAGATTGAATAAATAATTATTGAAAATTAAAGCACAACATCAAAACAAAAAACCTACATAGATTACCTATAGGACTTTAAAAATATATATAGAAAGATATGATAGATTATTCTAAAAATAATCTAATTTAGGTCAACAGAGATTTTTTCACCATACTAAATATCTAAGCAAGTTTACCAAATTTTTTTACCATATAAACTATGTTAAATATTGACTTAATAACCGTAAATATCTAGCCAATATTTTAAATATTGACTTAAATAAATCGTGAAACTATAGAATCAAAATCCGTAAAGATTTATTTGGCCCTAAATTAAATTAAAAGTTATTGATTTAGAGTTTTTTTCCCAAGTAACTAAATTATAAAAGGTAGAACGATATTAATATATTATTTTTGGCATTTTTGGAAAAAAAAATATCAGAAAAAATATCAATGGTTCTAATGCATTCAAAAATTTTAATGACAACGATTTAAAAAAAAAACATGTAAACCGGATGTAAAAATAACAAATGAATTCTCAGCCGTTCAAAACCACAACTCGACCATCCAACAACAAGATATAATAAACAATAAGGACCGTCCGTCGAGTGTGTATCAACCACCCACCCAATCCGCACCACACATTTCTTTATCAACGCACAATATATCACCAAATTCCATCCAACAGAGACGAATATCTTCGCTCTAAACCAATGAGAATGCACAATTACGCTAACCACCAATCGAGAGGAGGGTAAGCTCCACCAGTGCTTTTTTTATTCTGGAGTGAGGGGTGGTATTGAGTATTTAGGTTATTGTAACCATTAAACAACTATTGATCCTAGGTTACAATTCTTTTTAATTATACTACACCAAAAACTTATTATTTATTTACCCTTTATCATTAATTTGTTGGAAAATATGCAAATAATCTGGAAACCATTATTATGGAAGATTCCACCATTAAAAATCTATAACAAAATAATAATGTGTTAATGGATAATGCTTAGTGTGCTAATGGATTATGGAAGTATTCAATTTATGGATGAAATGAATTTCAGGTTAGGTAGTCAAAACTTTGAAGTGGAAGAACAACCGTAGTCATTTAGAATACGAATGCCAATTTTGATTCAAAAGGTTCTCGATTGACTTCCATCCGACGCATGATTTGTCGGTCTGTCTGCCGCTTGGTTTCCTTCTCTGTGGAAGTGTTGGATAATGCTTTGTGGGATTTGAAGCATTTTCTGCTTGATTTCTATAATCATTCCAGCTATATATCATGGAAGTTTAACGTCAGAGCTTATAAACCGAAGCAGGTTTTCAAAGTTTGTTTAAAATAACATTTTTCCCAATGCCTATCAGTCGTTGTTTGAGAAGCCATTATCATGGCCCATGTTTCTGCTATCAATGCGGTAGTGATGCCTAGAGGTAGTGATGCCAACAAAGTTGTTATCTTCGAATCCATGCATATAAATCCTGCATCCTCAGGTCCATGGTACCCTCTAACTTCCATGTCTGTATTAATCTTAATCATAAGTTAGTGAAAACGCAACCTACTCAAATAATTATAGCGGATCTTGTAGTAGTGGATGGGTTTACTAGAGGTGGCATACCTGGTAGAATTGAGGGTGGGATCCCCTTTTTCCATGAGAATTCTTGTTGGAATTTAAGAGCTATTTGCAGAATTTTTTTGGGGTTTTTTGCTTTTGATGATAAATTAGGTCATTTCTGGATAACCACAAGAACCAAAAAGTAAACAGAACGAGGTGGTGATAGCAGTATGGACTTTATACTATAATATTTGATGGATTGTTAATTGTGGGTTAAAGGTAGAGGTAGGAAGATGGGTGGTACTTGGTTGATTTGAGAGATGAGTGAAAAAGGTATTCCAAGTTGTTACGACTATCTGACAATGTAGGAGGATACAAACCGTTGTTTCTGGATCAGTATTGCGGTGAGGGCATAGGTTGATATTCGTGAGATGGATACAGTTTAGGGTAGAGAAGGTCGGTAGACCTCTGTTGATTGCTTTTCACAAGAAAAGTTGTATATATGGGGGGCACGGTAGTGCCCGTTAAAAATTGGTGGCTGGTAGAGGATGTTGATGCAACTGATCAGAGATTCGGGTTAAACATTTGTAACCTGATATCGTAGTGTATTTTTCGGACTCGGTGAACGACCAAATAATCTTGTCTGCAGGGCCGTCTGTAGAAACGTGGATATTTATGATTTTATGGACTGTCAGTGGAGGAAAATGTGATAGTTTATCATGTATCCATCTATGGGATAAAGGATCAAAGATATCACCCATTGTACGGATAGGAAGACATTGTATCGGATCTAGATTTGTTGAATGTGGGATCCAGTTTGCTTGGATCAGAGTTGTCAAGACGTTCCTAATATGATAGAAGATATATTTTTAAATGATAAGAATGAGGGAAGCCAGATGTTACAATGTGGACTAGAATTTGAGGGATTGGAAAGTGTATCCTTAAGACTAGGTTGTTTTTTAAGGTGTTTTTCTCTACGTAGACTTGGCCAAATACAATCAGGTTGCTCATGTATGTTCCATGCCCTTTTCATTAACAATGCTCTGTTGTGGTCAGAACTTCTTCGAATGTCTAATCCTCTATGGGTTTTGGGTTTAGTTAATTTATCCCATCCTAGTGGGTAAAATTTTCTAACAGATGAGTCATGCCCCCAATTTTTATTTGGTGATGCAGTCGATTTTTTATGTATATGGGTAGGAGAAATTGAGTTTGTGGTTAGAGGTAGGAGTGAGAGATGTATTTATGAGAACTAACCTCCCTGCTGGTGTTAGGTATTTTGTCATCCATCCTTTCAACTTTCGTGCCAAACGTTGAAGCAGAGGTGTGAAAATATGGCTAGAGGATCTCACATGCTTAAAGTGGACTCCTAGGTATATTGGGGGAGTAAAAGTGGACTCCTGAATATAATTGCAACATAGTATTTCAGAGCCTTCTAGTTTCAACCGAGTCTTCATTCAATTATCTCAAAATCTCTATGTAATTTTCTTGCTCTTTCTCGTATACATCCATATCTATTTCCATTTCCTCTTCAGAAGAATCAGTATCATGATTCCTGGTGAAAAAATAAATTAGATGAATTTTAAAAAAAAAATATTTTTAAAATATATTAAGTGTGAATAAGAGAAGGTGATGATATCAAGTGGTACATAATTTTATATTGAAAAGAGAGAATAGCCATTGGCGACACAACATTGGTCACACGACTTTATATTTATCATTGGTATCCCTTGTTGTGTCGCTTAACGATCCAACTTAAATCCCACGGTTAAACTTCTATCACGCAACATATATTGTGTCGTTGAGTGCATTTTCCCATAGTGACAAATTCAGTTTTCCCATCCACCTGACTGAACAACTTTCTTCATTGAGTTTTTTTTTTGTCAAAGAATAATAACAGTGGCAGAGTATTTACCGTTCATTGACGTCCGGGAGACTTTGCTTCAAAGTGAACAAAAGTTTCCACTAAAAAGTAAAGAAGCCTTATATAGGGGCTTACCATTCCAATAGAGGGGCTTTCCATGGTTGAAGGCTAACCCAAATTTTGGATATGGGATATCCTATACCAATAATAAATGTCCATATTACCCTTGTATTCTCAAAAAGCCTAATTTTCCCTCTTCAATTCATTAAAACCTAACCGGTTCTCCATTAATCGGTTTCTATTTCTTCTCCATTTCACCTTCCTTCTCCATTAAAATTCATCGTCTTCGATTAATCGTCGATTCAAAAATTTATAATCGCCGATCAAACGAAGAAAACCTAACTCATCAAGATGACAAACTCTACTAAAGGTATAGAAGGTAGCAGTGATTTGAATCCAAAACAATCAAACGAAGAAAACCTAACTCATCAAGAAATTGAAGAAGAAATCGGTGCTAAAGGCGATCAAACTCCCCAACCACAACCAATGGTGTATATGAGGTATGATTCTACAAGAACCCATGCTATTTTTCTCCATTTTATGATTGTAATGTGTTAGAACGATTGATTTCAAGTCCAAAAATTATGTATCCAGAAACATTTACGGTTGGGTTCGATTGGAATCCCAACCGTAAATATATGTTCTCAAGAACTTACGGTTGGGAACCCAACCGTAACTGGTTTCTTTTAAATTTTACGTTCAGGTTATTTAAATACCCGATCGTAAATCAGAAGGAAGGAGATGAAAATGATATTTTACGGTTGGGTTCGATTCTGAACCCAACCGTAAACTATTTTGCACTCAAAGAAAAATTTGTATTTACGGTTGGGATCGATTCTAATTGCCAACTGTAAATTATCCTGGATAGTTCAAATTTTTTGTTTTGAAGATTATTTACGGTTGGTTTTGATTGTCAATTCTCAACCGTAAATTCTCCTGGTTAGTTCAATTTTTTTCTTGATGATTATTTACGGTTGTGTCGGATTGTCAATTCCCAACCGTAAATTCTCTTGTGTAGTTGAAATTCTTTTTGTTGATTTTTTACGTTTGGGTTCGATATGTGTAACCCAACCGTAAAAAATTCTGAATTTTCAAATTTTTGATTGATTGTTTGTGTTGAACTGTTTGGAAATTATCTAACTTGTATTGATTGTATGTTGTAGGAATAAGGATAGAGAAAAACCCAAGAACAAGATGGGTAATAATTTAACACCAGTTGATCACACTCCAACCCTCGCCACGAAGTTTATTTAGGGGTAGATAATAAAAGCTTGAGAAAGAACGATAAGAAGAGGAAGAATTTTGAGGTAGGGGGTGGTAGCTCTACTCAAGAAGTACTACCTCAAGAGGAAGATAATGTTTTCCAAGACTTCGATGATCTACCGGTGGTCAGTGGAGGTGCGCTTGTGATTAGAGAACCACCACAAGAGGAATAATGTGATGAAGAAGAGACGGACGAAGAACAATTTGTCGATCAAGGCAAGGGTAAAGAAATGGTTATTGCTTCTACTCAACCTCAAGTGAAGTAAAAAAATCCAAGGAAGAAACCATCACCGAAAGGCAAGCATATTCCCAAAGGCAAAGACGTGTTGTTGCTTAAGAAGAAGAATGAAAGACTTTGGGGTGAAACCGAATATGAGGTTTTAGAGAGATCTATTCAGGAATGGAGGAGATGGAAAATATGGCCCTTTCTATACCTACCTCATTACCACATCCTAAAGGACTTTTTGCTCACTCGCAAACCTATTTATTAGTACTTTTGTAATGGCATGTGGTTTTGTTGGTGGTAATTTCAATTATCTATGTAATAATTTAATGGTCTAATGGGTTGTAATATGGTCTAAGTAATGAGAAATAGATGTTTATATTAATTGTGTATTTTCAGGTACATTTAGGGTTGGGGTTAGAAGGTCGAACCCAACCGTAAAACTGGCTTAATCCACAAATTTTGCTATGAGTCAGATATACGGTTGGGTTTGTACGGTCCAATCCAACCGTAAACTAGCCTAATCCCCAAAGTTGTACCAAGTTATATCTACGGTTGGGTTTGAAAGGTCGAATCCAACCGTAAACTGGCCTAATCCACAAATTTTACTACGAGTCAGATATACGTTTGGGTTTGAAAGGTTGAACCCAACCGTAAAATATAACAAATAATTATTACAAAATACTTTATTCATATTTTCATTCCTCCAAAATACATATGATATTGTCATTACCAATATTACATTTAGTCATTATGTCTATATTATCATTCCGACTCTGAATCAGGAACAAATGAACAATTTGTGCGGAGGCTTCCTTCGATAGTCGTAATGCGGTCCAAAGTTCGAAACTTTGCTCGAACCGGTTACACCAGGATCTGGAGACTGTGCCGTCGTATCCAACCATTAATGGGGGTAATGGACTCCCTTCTTTCAACTTGAGACCGACAAAATGGCACATTTGCACCATCCCCATCACACATCTTCTCTTAGCCAATTCTTCGACAAAGCTTCTTCTTGTTGGTGCAAATGTAAGACTACATCCAAGTGAGATAGAATGGATGACGCAATTGAAAGCGTTGGCGAGGATTTGGCCACATATTGGCATGCTCATCCAATACTCGCTTGACAAATTCTTGTTGCCTATTAAACGCCTTTCGAATGCAATGAACTTCTTGTTTAACAACGATTCTTCTTCTCCCGGTTCACTCATCATTGACTTGTATAAATCCGGGTAAGAACGTAGTTCAACCGCGGACCTATGCCTTACATAAGTGCATTCGTCCCAACCCAACTTTTTTGCTCCGCTAAATGGTCCAACTTGTTCGATGAATTCATGGTAACCACAATTACCATCACCGACAACATCGTCGGTGGCCTTTATGTATTCACGAACAAAATCCTGAAAATATAACAAATAATAATCATATATAATGTGCTCGGTTCGGACGATATTACCATTCTCATTTCTCGAAAAATTAGATGGTGCTTGCATCAATCCTCTTGCAACCCGGATGGTATGCGGCTCTTCAACCACTAATGTATTTCCTTTAACATTTTCTTTTCTTCTTGCTAATTCTTTGATACTAACTCTTCTTGAGTTTGGTTGTGCGGGAACTTTTATCGACTCTTTGTTAACACTTGATGGAGTCATTTGTGGCTCTTCAACTGCCCGTTCATTTTGCTTCACCTTAACTGTGCTTCTTGATTTTTGTTTGGAGCGAAATATCAGACCTTTTCCCTTGGCACCAACTTTCATTGTTGAACTCTCTTGAGAGGGAACGCGGGACCTTTTCCTTTACAATCTACTAGGCTTGGTCCTCCTTGTTCCGTTTGACTTCTTCTTTGTTTGTTTCTACCTTGAACATCATCCTCCACTTTATATTCCGTTTGCAAATGCTCAAATCCCGAAGGTTTCTTTTCTTTGATTCTTCCAACAATTCCCTAGCTTTGTTTCGCACCACGACCCTCTTTTCTTTCGTAGAAGGCCTACCCTTTATCTTCCCTCTAGTTGGTTCCTTGACAACGTACCTTGTGTGTAGAAACACGAAGTTACTCAACTTACTCAACCATATTTGCCTTTGCGCGCGATTTAATGTGTCATATTTCTCGGCTAGAGCTTTTCCAACGTCGGTATCGGCAAACGATCCACCAAAATCTTGCTCGACGATGGGTTCATTGAAAGAAAATTGTTTCCATAACGGATCAATATCTTGAATTGGGATCACACAGTCTTCTTCGTACTTGGCCATCATATGCCGGCAGGGAAGTCCCAAACTTGACATGTTAGGACAAGCACACTCTTTTTCTCCGTGCAAGTTGCCCAACCTATAATGCTTAACTTCGTACATTATCTTTTCAATTGCGCAATGCAACACCTTATAAGAAATTCATTCGAGCCATGGGTCGTCTTTATAAATGGTTTTTTTTCTACAACGGCTTTTTTCGAAAAGTTCCTTAACTTTATCAAGGTCACGGAGGAAATAATCATGCATCGCTTCGAAGACCGTAACAAACCCACCATCACAACTATGAAGCTTCTTCTTCATTCGATTGTGAGATGACTCCACGGTACTTGTAGCTTGGTTTTCAAAGTGCTTATATTGGTTTGTGAACGCCGCTACAAACTTCTCTTTGTGCGGATTCAACCAATGGTCCATCAAATACTTCAGAACTCTGGATAATTTCTCCAATGCAAGCATAACATACGAACATTTTCTTCATAATGTTCCTTGGTGATAGACCATGTCAAAGCGTCCCATTCACTTTGGAAACTAGCCCATTTTAGTTCCGCCAACTTGTCATCCTCCTCGATTTTTTCTTTAGCCTTTTCTTGTTGAGGTACCGGTAATTTCTTAATTCTCTCCATCTCGCTTTTCTTTGTTGGCCGAATAATCGGTTTGCACTTGGTTTGAATATTGTTCCACAATTGGAACGTGCAAAGAAGATTATGAACATCCGGGAATACCCTTGTTATGGAATTCATCAAGGATTGTTCTTTGTCGGTGATAATCACCTTAGGGGTATATCGTTCAACATAGAATAATTTAACTTGTTCCAATGCCCACACATAGCTTTCTTCGAGCTCATATCTTAAGAAGCAAAAGGCAACACTAAACGGGGACTTGGTAGAAGTTTGGCCTACAAAATTCAAGACCGGGAGCTCATACTTGTTAGTTTTGTACGTGCAATCCATTAGAAGCACTTGTGGGAGTACCGTGCTAACTTCATAAACTCGGGATGAGCCAATATAACATGTTTTATTTCTTTATTCTCATCTTCTTCATGGAACATGGTGTAGTTGTGCTTCTCCCCCAAGTACATAAGTTGTTGGATTTGGTCCCTTTCTTGCCAATTTTCACTCTTCAACTTGGCTTTGGCGTTGTAGATTGTCTCCAACGTAGAGACATTCTTTAGGTTTATTTTCTTCAAGTGTCCGAGGATATCAATGAGTTTCACTCGCTTTTCCGTCATGTCGTCTACGATGAACTTTTCTTCCTCGGTGATCCGTGCCGCATAAGGATGCTTTAACAAAGTCTCCGGTGGTAGGTGGTTGTGACGACCACATACAACTCTAGATAAGAAACACTTCTTCTCATTGTTGGTCTGAAGTTGAAGCTTGAAAGGACATCCCCTCTTTTTAGTGAAAGTAGTTTGCTTCCTCTTCGTCTTTCCTACATACTCGGTACCCTTCTTCGCATGACTTGTATAGAATCTACTACACTCGCAAACCATTTGAAAGCGGTTGTCTTTAGTTTGACGGTTACAAACTATCACACGCATAATTAACTTGCCATGTTCTTTAGCCCATCACTTTGCATCATTTTTTTTTCCCATGTCTACATGGTCCAAGAACACAAAGTTAGAAAAAAAAAGACGTAGCAATATTGTCCAAAGGAATTAACAACTTATCTATAACCTACCAAGTCGTTCAAATAGTGATCCGTAGTATCTCTAGTTAACATCATTTGGAGGAGGCTGAGCATACATTGGGTGAGGTACAATCTCGAGCTGAAAAAAATATATCAAGGCATTAGGCAACAAAACACTAGAAAGTATAACTTTACGATTAGGTTATGAGCATCAGACCCAACCGTAGGGGAGATTACAGTTGGGTTGTGCCTTCGAATCTAACGTAAAAATAAAAGAAAACATACATAATTAACTACGGTTGGAATCAAAAGTCGAACCCAACCGTAACTAGTGAAATAAATACACATGCACATAATGAGTTACGGTTGGGTCGGTGCTAAACACCCAACCGTAAAACTGTTACGATTTGGTTTTCCGCCATGAAAGTACGGTTACGGTTAGGTCCGAGAAGAAAACCTAACCGTAATCTACCCTGAATCACAAAAAGTGTCATACTTTTTACGTGATTTCATCAAATTTGAGCCATAAAAGACCAAGAGTTTAAGTTAGAGGTATACCTGACTCCTCTCGGTAATTGAATCTTCACTTTGACGGCTAGTTTCTCCATTTGGTTGAGATTCACCATCACAACTTTGAGTTAAAACCTCTCTACCATCCAAGAGATCATACATAGTTGGGTCTCCATCAATGGGTATGTAAAATTTGTTTTGGTTATCATACAAGGATTCACCCACCTTAAATTTGTCAGTGGAATCACTCATTTTGGTTGAGTAAATCAAAATCTAGGGCTTTTCAAAAAACTACCAAAAATTCTCTTTTCTTTTTTCTACTTTTTCTTCCCAACAAACCAAAACAAATAAAAATCTGATTTATGCATTAAAACAAAATCTGGGATAAAGGAGATGAAGATGAGCATTTACGGTTGGGTTCGATTATCATACCAACCGTAAATGTTTTTGCAGTAAAACTAAAATTAGTATTTACGGTTGGGTTTGATTGTCAATTCCCAATCGTAAATTATCCTGGATAGATAAACTTTTTTTTGAAGATTAGCTACGATTGGGTTCAATTGTGAATTCTCAACCGTAACTTTACCTGGATAGTTCATTTTTTTTTTAATTTACGGCTGGGATCGATTGTCAAAACATAAACGTAACTAATCCTGGGTAGTATTATGATTAGTATTTTTCTCTCGAATATGAGTGTCGTACCCAACCGTAGAAAGATTACGGTTGGGTTTAGCCTTCGAACCTAACCGTTAATTACGGTTGAGAACCAAAAATCGAACCAACCGTAACTGGTGCAACAAATACCCATGCACATAATGCGTTACGGTTGGGTCTTATGAAAAAACCAATCGTAAAACTGTTACGATTATTGTTCCGCCATGAAAATACGATTACGATTAGATTAGGATGAACACCTAACCGTAATTGTTATTTACGGTTGGGTACGATGCTGAAAACCCAACCGTAAAAATGTTACGATTTGGTTTTCCGCCATGAAAGTACGGTTACGGTTTGGTTAGGATGAACACCTAACCGTAAATGTTGTCTACGTTTTGGTTCGACAAGAAAACCCAACCGTAATGTTCCCTGAATCACAAAAAAAATCATATTTTTTTACGTAATTTCATCAAATTTGAGTCATAAAAAGACCAAGAGTTTAAGTTAGAGGTACACCTGACTACTCTTCTTGAGTGAATCAAAATCTAGGGTTTTTAAAAAAACTACAAAAAATTCTTTTTCATTTCTTCTACTTTTTCTTCCCACTAAATCAAAAAGAAGAAAAATTAATTTGATTTAATTAAATATAAGATTATTTTTAATTAATTATTATTAATCTAATATATTAACTAAGTAGTTTTACTAATATTAACTAAATAAGAATAATTTAGCCATTATAAAAATATAATGGATAAAAGGTTTTTAAAATTCATACCTATTGTCCCTATTTTGTATTCATATAGAAAAACCCTCTATTATAATAAAAAGCCCCTGTATAAGGCTTCAAAGTAAAATGGGAGAAAAAAAAAAGACATAAACAGATCCAATGGTCCATCAAAAATTGATCCAATGTTTTATTTTATCGTTCGTCAAAATAAAACACACCAAAAATTGATCCCTTCTTCAACTCTAAGCTACAGTAGAGAGGGAGAGAATAGATCCGTCATGGCTGCTCGGAAACGAGGTCCAGCGGCAACAAAATCAGAAACTACAACACAAAACCAAGAGAAAATTAGTTCAATTTCTGAAGACCCAGTGATTGCTCCTTCAAAACTTCCTGCAATTGCATCAGTTTCAGCTGTATTCTTTGCTCTATTTTTCTACTTGTTATTTAAACATTACAAAATTGAACATGATTTGAAGAGATCTATTCTTATCAATTTAGGTCTTAGCTTCTTGGGTTTCATCATCACTCTCATTTTGATTCCTGTTGCCTCACGATATGTACTTAGACGGAGTCTTTTTGGTTATGATATTAATAAGAAGGGTACCCCTCAAGGTTTAATCAAAGTGTGAGGATTTTCCAATTTCTTAATTTGTGGATCTAAATTTCCTTCACAATTTGGAATCATTCTAGTGAATTTTGAATGTTATACAATTTAGGTCATCCAAGAATGGGGGAGTTTTTATTTCATTTTATTAATCAGTTACCTCGGTGACAATTTGACCGAGCGAAGCATATATATATATATATACTTGTAGCAAAAGAAATTAGGGATGGCTATCTCGGGTTAACACTAGGAGATGTACACTATTCTGTTATCCCGGAAGAAAAATTAATGCTTTTAGGAAAGCAATCATATTGTAAGGATTTTACTTTTCTTTACCTATTTACTTATTTTGCAGGCCTGAATCTTTGGGCATTGTTACCGGGGTTGTTTTCTTGGTTGTGGCAATACTGTTTCAGTATTTCAACTTCACAGCAGACTCCAATGTACGTGCCTACTTAGTCTCTGTAATAACAAAAATATCTTGTGGCATTGTAATGCCACGATCAAATTCAATGTCAGTTGCCCATGTGCTAATGAACTATATCTTCATGAATGAGAATCTGTATCTATGTTCCATCGCTTGTAGTGTACGGGTCTTGCTGCTCGGTTGAAGTTTTTGTCTACAAACTTACCATGCAATCCTTTATTAAAGGGTTAAACTCAAAATAAATTTATCCTACTGCATTAGTGTTACCAAAATTAATTGTCCATACCAGTTCTTCTGATCAGCTAAAAGATTTAGGAAGATATGTTAAAGAGCACCTCCTGTGGTGGCGTTCCTTTTCTTTTCTCTCTGTATGCATTCTTTTAAACTTTTGCTTCCTCTATTTGATTTGTATCAAAACTTTCTCCATATTTGCATGGTTAGTTTTGTTGTTCCCAGAAAATTCTATATCTAAATAATGTATACATTTATCTTGATTCTTGACTATCTCATCATTTCAGTGGCTTGTGGAATACAATGCTGCATTAGCATCCATCTGCTTCATGATCCTTCTTGGATTTATCGACGATGTCCTTGATGTCCCCTGGAGAATGTAAAATTTTACATCAGTTTACTGGTTCTATTGTTTTTTTATTAATTTTAGAAGCATATTATTGATTTTAGAAGCCCGAGGAACTTATGTGCTCTTGTATGTGATTGTGGAGAACAGGAAATTGCTGTTGCCTTCATTTGCGGCACTTCCCCTCTTGATGGCGTATGCTGGACATACAACTATTATCATACCAAAGCCTCTCATTCCCTATGTAGGACTTGAGATTTTGGACCTTGGTAAGAAGCTTAGTTAATTTAAGGCAACTTACTTTCTTACAAAAATAATTTGATAGTTTCTGTAGTATACCAATAATTAGCCTTTTTACAACACTGTTGCATTCGTTTTTCAAAAGCTATCAATAGCCAAGAAGTATCAAGCTCGTTATCTCCTTTATGTTTAGATAATCTTATTGACCTTGTAATGAACCGTCAGTTTTACGTTTACATGTTAATAGCTAATATGGAATGCAGTAGTAAAAGTGTATGCATTAGTGTTTCAATGTTTGTGAACTTGTTAAGGAAAGGATGCAGATTCCTGCCTGACATGTCATTGTCATGTTTGTAAAAGTTCATATGTTTCCAAAGTGAAAATCTTAAAGCTGAGGAAAGTTAATCTCGTTATTGTACTGATTTTGTTCGGACTTGTAGACCTGCTGTTCTAGTCCCATACCAATCACAATTCATCATCACGATACTAAATTTATGATCTCCTAGATCTATCAAGTACTTCCCTAAGTTTTTTGCGCATCAGGACTGCTGACAGAATAATATATCGTCTGGAATATGCAGTGCCAATAGTCGCTTCCTGCAAATATAATGCAAAAAGTAGCAGGTGTCCTATCAGTATCTAGTTAACTTAATGAATTTAAACATTCATCTCAGATTAGAGTTTATTACTTAAACCAAGAATTTTTAGTAATATCCTTTTGTTTAGTTACCACCTCTTTTTCTTTCTTTTTTTTTCAATTCCCTATTAATCAGTTCCCTCAAAACTCCATGAAATGTTGCTGCATTTCTCCAATTTCTATGTATCGAGCTAAAATGCTCATGTACTTTGACCGTTTCTGTTATTGATATGGAACTCAGTTAGGTTTTATGTATTGACAGGCTGGATATATAAACTGTACATGTTCCTTTTGGCTGTATTTTGTACGAACTCCATCAATATTCACGCTGGTATTAATGGCCTCGAAGTTGGACAAGCAGCTGTAATTGCATCTGCTGTAAGAAACCTATACTCACCATAGTCTGGCTTGATTTTTGATAATGCCATATGGGTTGCTAACTTGCGTACCACGTGATTACAGATTATAATACATAATGTAATGCAAATTGGAGCATCGATAGATCCTGAGTATAAACAGGCTCATGCTTTCTCCATTTACCTGGCACAACCCTTACTCACCACCTCATTAGGCTTACTTTGTTTTAATTGGTAATTCTATCTAGTTCCCCTCTCCTTTCAAGTTATGTTTCAGGGCTCTTGTGAAAATATTATATATGAAGCTGTTTTCCATTATCATCTTTTTCATGAAAATTCCAGGTACCCGTCTTCAGTTTTTGTTGGTGACACCTACACATACTTTGCTGGAATGGCTATGGCTGTAATCGGCATACTTGGCCACTTCAGGTAGGCCATCTTTCTTTTCTTGCGGTCCGAAATTGCGATAATACTTGGATATAATTCAAACTGCGTATTTTATTTCCTTCTTTTGAATCATGTTTTCACAGCTAAATTATTTTTGAAATATGTTCCAACTGTACAACTCATGTAATTCATAGCTAGAGCAATTACAGGTGATTGGATAACTAAACCTGTAGTTTCTATTAAACTGAGTTATGGTTCTTTATGGCTTTCTATTGTATTGAAATTTGACTGCACATATGTATCTTATTACTCATTAATTGATTGATTGTCTTTACATTACAGTGAAACCCTCCTGATCTTTTTCTTGCCTCAAGTTCTAAACTTCCTTGCATCTTGTCCTCAGGTTAGTGAAAATAAAATTTTAAAGCACCACTCAAAGCCTGAAGTTGATTATATTGTAATTCAATACGTTTAACTGAAACTCATCTGTATGTGTTGATGCTTTAGCTTTTCGGATTTATCAAATGCCCACGACATCGTTTGCCAAGGTGAGCTTTCCATATATACTGATCCAAAATAGAAAAGGTCAGATCGAGACTACTGAAGGGCTATGTGTTGATTTTCCCCTTTTCATCTTTGTTTCTACAGGTTTGATCCTGAAACAGGACTACTAACTGGCACTAGAGATGGAACACTTGTTAATATCTTCCTAAGATGGTTTGGTCGGTGCACAGAGAAACAACTTTGCATTAGGCTTCTAGGATTCCAGGTTTGTTTTGCACGACAAGTTTAACTTATTTGGCCCACCTAGTTGAGGAAAAAGTCGACTGGCATATCTTAGCTTTTCATGTTAATCACTTGTTATTACGTTAGGCACTCATTAATATAATCTAATGACATATGTGTATAGGCTTTGTGCTGCGTCTTCTGTTTTGGCTTGAGGCATTTTCTTGCTGGTTGGTACAAGTAAAGAGATGCAGAGCACTTGAAAAAGGGACACTCTGGAGTTTTTTTCTCCCTGACACACGGAGGAACTTATTTTAAGGAGATGCCTGATATCTTCTGTGGGCACCCGAGGTAAAGAGGCTTCTTCTTGCAGTTTTAACAGTAGTACTTTTCTTTTAGCGGATATAGCACAAGAAAAGAATATAGTGAAGAAAAGCTACATAAATCCTTATTATATACGATTATATAAGTTTTGACCAAATTAAAGAGAAACTGGAAGAAACGTTTTTACTGAATTAAAAATGGATTCACATCTTGTTATTATCCTCCCAAAGAATGGGAAACATGTGTTTTGCATAGCCAGCGCGCTGCTGGTGTTCAAATCAATCGAGCTCCAATTTTTCTAGGTTGGCTGTGGGATTTGAGATAATAAAAGAGCCATTTATCCTATGTCTAAGAATAGCATGTCTATATGAATAATGTTAAATAACTTGGCTAATCGACAGAAGGGATTCTCCAAATCACAACGCGGTATTACATTAGATTAGGTTGAGTCTGATATCTTGCTGATATCCAGCATGGTGCAGGTGCCCCCAAAACAATTATGGATCAATCTTAAACTTTGTTTGTACTTTTGTATTGAATCTTACTGTTTGTGACCAAAGTGTAATCAAATCAATCTTACTACTGATCAGGTTCCCAGCCCTTAATGCTTATCAGTGTACAACCTGCCACAAAATGTAAAGTTGGTCGACTTGAATCTCACAGGAAAATGTTACATTATCTGTCATATAAAATCTTCACCGTCATCTTAAGAGACACGCACCACTCTTTGAAATTGAACCCACGTGGTGTCTTTTACAAATAACGCGGTCTGGACTCAGAAGTCAGAAGTCCAGCGTAGTAATATTTTACAAGCATGGAAAAGCATGCAAAGCAGTAAAGCATGGACAAACCAGACTAGCAGTTCTACCCCAGTGAAGAGATAATATGATTTCCTATTATCCTATATCTGAATAAACGTCATGGAATTCATCACTTCAATTACTTCTTTGGGATCCTCGATTACAAACCAGTATTTGTAGCGAGTTCATTTCTCGTCCTTGCGACTGAAAACAAGAGACTATTTATCCAATTCCTTTTCCAAAAATATATGGAAAAACTGTGATTCCAAGTTTGGTCTTAACTTATGTTGGCATCTCCATACCAGTAATTCAAATACTAGTAGCTTAAATTACCACAAGAGTCCGTTCCATTTGTTATTTTTTGAACCAGGTTGAAAAGGGTAGGTATCACAGTGAATTCAACTGGAAGTTCTTTCATGTTTATAATCAGACAAGGGAAGAAAATAAAATCACAGATTGTATAGCAATGGTGCAAGTTTGAAACTAGATCATAGGATACTGTGGTAGCTACCCATCTTTGGTGCATTCAACTGTTTAAGTTTCAATAAGGTGTCTGTTTTATTGAAAATCTATCCGAGAGTAAGTTCCCCTCTCAATCCCCTCTTATCTTACAGTGTTCTGATCACACTGATTCAGCCTTGATGGTCATGCAAATTTGTGCCAATGGTGATTTCAAACCAAACACCCGCCTCCAAATTCGCAAAATCTGAACTGATCCTGCGAAGCCTACCTAACATACCCATCTTTCTCGTATCAACGACTGAGTTCGAAACTCGTCAACACTCGTCAGCACCAAATTCTTATTGATAAACAACATATACCCATCTTTTATCTTCAACAACAAAAATTATCCTCACCACCTATCTGCAGATTAATGGCATGCTTGTCATTAATTAACCTGACTTTTTTGAGGGCTATCAAAGACTAATTATGGGCGATTAATAAGACAAAGTAAGGTCATTTTGAAGTAATCTCAATACATCCCTTATCCATCTATTTTCTATAATGGCTAATCTACCCTTGCTTAATTAGTGTTAATTTTGATTAGTTAGTTGATTAATTTGGTTATTGGAAAATGATTTGAGTTAGTTTTGGATTAGAAATAGAGAGTGTTTTAGATTGATTTTTCGAGTTTTAGTTTTGTACAATCGGTAGGATCGTGATTTATTTTCCTACCGATTGTACAATCGGTAGTTTAATGGAGTACTTGAACTACCGATTATGTAAGTTGCCCCAAATTGAATTTCTCAAAACTTCCAAAATTTTGAACTCTTCATCTTTCACAATCGGTAGGTATTGAAAATTTATATCTACCGATTGTAAACATATAATGAATTAAACTTTAAATTTTTTAACTTTGTAATCGGTAGTTTAAAGATCAATTTTATCTACCGATTATAATGGTTTTGTTGTCCAGGACTTTTATTGCAACAATCGGTAGTTAGTGAACATAAATAACTATCGATTGTGGATAATCGGTAACACGAGAAATAAATAACTACCGATTGTACGTAATCGGTAGTTTAGAAACATAGTTATCTACCGAATATGTCGATTTTACTTAACATCTAACTTCGTAATACTATTTCAACATCCAGAGAAAAACTTGTTCAAATAAACTTACTACATATTGTTCATTAAACATGTTTTAAAAAAACTAAAAACATCCGAATTAAATGAAACAAAACACATCATAGAAGTTCAAATTGATCAATCTCATGAAATTCTTCCACTCCTTGTTACTATGGACTTGGTCCTAGTTTCAACCGGCTTCTTCTTCTTCTTATCGTCCCCCTTAGGATCATCCCGAAGTGGACCTATGTACTCTCCAGCTTCATTGTAGTATGAGTTTATGCTTGACAAGTCTTTGTCCCTTAAAATGCACCGAGGATCCAAAACATAGTAAGTTGTCTCGGAATCGGTTGACGAATTGATTTCAATGGTTTTAGACTCCTCTATCACCATCTTTTCCTTTCCCTTCTTTGGTTGTTTAGGTAAAGATTTTGGAGCCATTTTCAATGGAGTACTTAAGGGTAAAAGGAGTAGAAGAATCGGTAGAGGAAAATAAATGAAAAAAAGTTGATGTTTTAGTTGAGAATAGGTTGAGCCACTAATTTCTTCGAAGTTGGAGAGTTAAAATGTATTGGAGGTGCATAAGTGAGAAGAGGTAACCCTCCTTATATAGATTATAGTCTTAACGACTTTTTTTTTCCAAAAAAAAAACCATTGAGGCCTGGTGTAACAAGAGTGTACAAAAAATATGTACACTAAGTTCGAACTAATATAAAGAATCAGAAGTTTTGGGTACACCATAATCTACCGATTCTCACAATCGGTAGTTTAAGAAATTATTAAACTACCGATTATAATAAGTAGCCCTAAATTGGAAATCGAGATTTTTAAAAAAAATTCAACATTTTGTACAAACACAATCGGTAGTTTAAAAAATTCTTAAACTACCGATTATGATAAGTAGCCCCAAA
>JAJJMC010020101.1:1180889-1302148 GCA_023531435.1 Papaver californicum
AGATAGCTCAAAAGCTCGAGGGAATGATTGGATAATTTATTTATCTTAATTCTATCTGGTTGAGACCACAAGAAAAAATGACATTGCCATAAATTTACAAGATTACATTTCCATTTTTTCATCAAAAGAGGACTTCCCTTTGAAGCCAGAATGGATTTTCCTTGATATCTGACATAATGCATAAAAGGATCCTTGAAGAACCATAGGAAGGTCTGAAAATAATTACTAAACACTACTACAGGATGCTCCATTTTTCCATAGAAATTTATTCGCTCAAGAAGGATTCTAAAAGATGTTGATCGTAAACGAAAAGATTGTTTACGGAGAAAAAAGAATATGGATTCGCATTCATATACATGAGAATTATATAGGAAGAAGAAAAAGCGTTGATTCCCCTTTGAAAAAAAGGAAATTTCTTTTTTTTTAGTAATAAGACTATAGCAATTACGATACTCATGGAGAAAGAATCGCAATAAATGCAAAGAGGGGACATCTTGTATCCAAGAGCGTAGGATTCGAACCAAGATTTCCAGATGGACAGGGTAGGGTATTAGTATATCTGACACATGAGTTAAATGTGATAATTTATCCTCTAAAAAAGGAAATATTGAATGAATTGATCGTAAATTTTGAGATTTTCTATCCTTTCCTTCTAGAAAAGATACTAATCGTAGTGAAAATGGAATTTCTACTATGACTGCAAGCCCCTCGGATATCATTTGATAATAAACATTTGGGTTGTGCGCAACAAAATTTTTTTGTTTAGAAACATTTGTCGAACTCAAAAAAGGAAAATGTTTCTGTTGATACATTTGAGTAATTAAACGTTTCACAAGCAGTGAACTGGATTTATTATCATAACCTACATTTTTCACGGATTCATAAAGAATTGATCCATTTAAACCATGATCATGAGCAAGTGCATAAATATACTCCTGAAATAGAAGTGGATATAGGAAGTCTTGTTGCCGAGATCTATCTATTTTGGAATATGCTTCTAATTCCTTCATTTGAAATTCGATTTGAAACAAAGGCAAAGGATTTCTTGGGTTCACAAATGATACATAGTGCGATACAGTCAAAACAAGGTATATAGTAATAAAAGACTAGACACCTCGGATACAGATAGGCTAATCAACGGATCCTCCCTTTTTTAATCCAATTGATAATGGTTAGAAATCCTTTATTTTTGCAACCCGATCGCTCTTTTGATTTTGGAAAAAATGAATCTTTATCAATATACCCCTTCTTCTACACATTCGTCTCCCCTCCATACTATAATGAAGATATAGTGAATAGTTAGGATTTATAAAAAAATAGATAATCCACTTATAGGAGAACCTTTTACCGCGTTAGGCACTAATATATTTTTAACGTATAATTAGATCGGGTAATCATTCAAATTAAGAACAAAAGCCCGTTGCTTTTTATTTACCTATAATTGGAGCCGTATGGCTCTATCCATTTATTCACTCGACCCATCCGTGAATTTCTTTTGTCACGCTCCAAGAATTCAAACAATATTTTGTACCGATCTGGTAAGGATGAAGAATTCTCAGAGTTTTGCATTGATACGACATGCTATTTTTTCCATTCATTCCCTTTCAGGATCAGTCGTGGTCTTACAAACTTTACCAATGGTATGGACGAATCCGTTGCTTCATCCAAATGTGTAAAAGAATCTAGCCGCACTTAAAAGCCGAGTACTCTACCGTTGAGTTAGCAACCCAAATAATGTAATTATGGTGTGTAGATATGATCGAAATAAAAAAAGAAATAGATTAGATTGAACGGCCACATCAAAGGATTAAACTAGCAACAAATCGACAAAAGGTTTTTAGGACCGATTCGGAATATAAAAATGAACAAATCATATGAAAATAGAAGAAATTCCCAGATAAAAAAAGAGAGATTCTCCTTTATTTGTCTATTTTTTCATAAAAAAGGGTCCTCTTGTGTTACAGCAAATCTAACGAGCACTTTTTTTGAAGTAAAAAACAAAACTTATGGGACGTGGATAAATAGATCCATTTATCCACGATCCAATTATATTTGTTCAATACACTATTGTCAATATGAACGTTGAAAACATAAAGAAAAAAAGACAAAACCCGAATATAACAAAAGGGACAATAAGCAAGCTTAACCCCCTTTTCTTGGTGTCATCCTAACAAAAACCAAACCATATCAAGAAAAAATATTTCATTATTTCGAGAATCGATAATATTCGAGAATCGATAATATGGGATTATATGAAAGCAATCTAATAGTAAATTCGTATAAATAGAACAAAAAAAAAAGAGTGAAAAAAGAAGAAATTCCAGGAAGTTCACATTATGGAACCCTCACTTTCTTTATCTTTGTTCATTATTTAAAGTTCGTTTGATTACCGGGAAGAAGTTCCTTAAACACCTCTGCCTTCTTTGAAATATCATGAACGGTTCCTGTGGGTTGAGCGCCTTTTTCAAGGAAATAGAGAATAGCGGGAACGTTTGAATAAGTTTGATTCTTTATCGGATCGTAAAAACCCACTTTTCGAAGATCTCTTCCTTCTCTTCGGGATCGAACATCAATTGCAACGATTCGATAGATGGCTCATTGGGATAGATGTAGATGAACAACGCCCCCCCTAGAAACGTATAGGAGGTTTTCTCCTCGTACGGCTCGAGAAAGAATGATTTGAATTTATGTATATAGTTCCAAATAGATTGAGAAAATAATAAAATCCATTAGACTTTTTTTGAATTCCTTTTTTTCTTCCTTCCCGCAGAAAAGAAAAAACATTCGTACTCATAACTCAAGTTGTATAATTATCAAAGAGCTCAAAGGAAAATCCTTAAGCTTAGGCATTTTATTTATTGAGCTGTCTCTAACCCCCTTGCTTTGTCTTGTTTAGAGTCCATTTTTTATTCCTCGCCCTGACCGAACCTATTGTTGAGACAACAGAAAATGGTGTTTTCTTGTTCCGGGATCCTTTATCGTTGCTTTGAATCATTGGGTTTAGACATTACTTCGGTGATATTTAATCTTTCAAAACGGCAGCAACATACCTTTTGTGATTTCTTTCTATCGAAGAATCAGATGAAGGATTGATTCCCATGCGATACACTTTTGTTTTGATCAAAATAGTTTCGTTTTTTGACAATTCCAAGAAAAGAATTTCCTTTTTTTGAAACGTTTGCTCGAATTGGATCCTTTCTATTTCTATATTGAAGATATACTTACGAAGTTGTTCCGACTTATTGATTGACACTAACCCTAGACCCTTGCCCCTGAGAAATGAATCAATACTTTCTACTCGAGCTCCATCATGTACTATTTACAACCCAGCAAAAAGGGATTGTTCTAGTGGAACAGAACAAACTATGTCGAGCCAAGAGCACCTTCATTCCTATATAAAATGGTGGATGTAAGAATCCACAACCGATCATGTCCTTCAAGTCGCACGTTGCTTTCTACCACATCGTTTTAAACGAAGTTTTACCATAACTTTCCTCTAGTTTGGAGCCGGTATGGAATTGATTCAATATGGAATCATGAATAGTCATTAGTTCAATCGGTACATAGTAATCTATACTTTCATACTTTCTTTTTCTATATGGAAAGGTCCTTTTTTCTGGAGAAGTCTCCGCAAAGGATTCAATTTAATTAACCCTATCTTTTATTCTATGAGCAAAAGAATTAATAAAGAAAATGAAGAAAAAAACGCTTTTCTTTAATCTGCATCTTCAACAGAACAGATTGTTCAAGACCATCAATCATGAAAGATTCAACCTTTCTCGAACAACTAAGCTAAAAACAAAACACCTAACTAAAAAAAAGAAGGGTCTTTCATTATATTTCTAATACCGGAACAAAATGAATATTAAGTATTAACCAAAGAAACGAGTCCAATGAACTGGAAAGGCCAGAAATGAGTTGATAGAATTAAAGTTAACAAATCTCACATCTCTTCGAGAACCAAAGATTGATAAAACATCATGAAAAGCGTTTCGTTTTTCAAATTTTCTATTTCAATAGAATTTTGATTATTTGATCGTGAAATCAATTAAAGGATTTAGTAATCAGATCATAGCCTGTAGTTAAAAAGGTTTAATAGATATCTCATTTCCGACTCAATCACCCATCTATTTTGAATGAATCATTATCTCGGTGATGGAATGAAAATTCAATTAGTCCCAAGAGCCCCTTCTTGTTTAGTTTAGACTTCCAAGATCCACAGAGAATTAATAACTAATAACTGGACTCCACTATTTACTTTAGTGATAGGGGGGTAAGGTAGAGCTTTTTCGCATTTTCACTTTGAATGCGTTCTTTTTTTTTTTTATGGATATAGACCATAAAGTCTTTCTAAGCAACTAGGAATATCGATGGAACAGGCAGACGCGGAAGAGCCCATCTCATTTTTGAATTCAACTATTGAGCTATTTCCTGGCCAGGTAGGATAGGAAATAGATCTCGCTCTATCGGCATGTCATTTGCCCTGGGTTGTTTTGCGAGAAAAAGGGTAAGATATGATTCAGAAAAGAATCAGTAGAACTCAGAAAAAAAGATTCGATTTTATTCAACATTACACTTTGAACCTAATTGGACTGCTCTGGGACGGAAGGATTCGAACCTCCGAGTCGCGGGACCAAAACCCGTTGCCTTACCGCTTGGCCACGCCCCATTTATATTTATATTTGACACCAATAAACACTAATATCCGTATTGTTTATTCGTCAATTCCCACCCAAATCTCTATGGAATAGAGTAGATTGTTGCTAGGATTTAATGCATATAGTTGTAGAATTTAACTTAATTTATTGATCATTACATAGAATTCAATTAAGATATTGTATGAAAGTATGACTCCTTCTGTTCTCGGTTGAGAATTGAAGGATTTGTGATTGAGCAAGTAAAAAAAAAGAAGAATTTGAATCTACCTTACTTTCTTCCTTTTTTTCCTTAATATCAATGACTCAATCAAAATACAATTATCTCCAAGAAGGAAATGTTTGTTATGCTTAATATCTTTAGTTTGATCTGTATCTGCCTTAAGGACCGAGGAGAAAGGGGAGCTCAGCGGGAAGATGATTGTACCATGAGAGAAACAAGGAGGTCAACCTGTTTCATGGATTCTGGCAATGCAATGTAGTTGGACCCTCATGTCGATTCATCAATCGAGTCACATGTATCTAACATATTCATACCTAACGATTTTCCACAAAGTGGTGACGAAAGGTATAACTTGTACAAATATTTCCATTTTCCAATTCGATCCGATCCATTCGTTCGTAGAGCTATTTACTCGATCCCAGACATTTCTGGAACACCTCTAACAGAGGGACAAATAGTCAATTTTGAAAGATAGTTGGTGCTGCTGCACATGCAACCATTTTTATGGTAAGAGATTATGATCCAACTACTCGATACAACGATCTATTAGATCGTGTCCTTAGGCACCGCGATGCAATCATATCATATCTCAACTGGGCATCTATATTTCTAGGCTTTCACAGTTTTGGTTTGTATATTCATAATGATACCATGAGCGCTTTAGGGCGTCCACAAGATATGTTTTCAGATACCGCTATTCAATTACAACCCTTCTTTGCTCAATGGGTACAAAACACTCACGCTCCCCAATCTAGGAAGTCACATCATTTTGAATCCATTAAATTTGAATTGGTTTTTTCTCCAGCACGATTATTGTGAAGAGAGAGCGACAATAATTAACCTTGGAAAATTTATTTGTGAAAATGTATGTATATCCAACTCCTTCTCTCTTTCTCTCCCCCTTCCATTTATCCACATCCTTTTTTTTTGTTTCACATATAAACAAGTCTTGGATAATCTAAATCAATATGCCTCGAAGAATTTGCTAATAAAATTGATAAGATGAACGACTCCCATTAACTCATATTTTTTACTGATAAATATGAGGCCGCACTATCAGTTGTCGTATTTAGGATAAGAAGCCTTTCATTTCCTAAATAAAAAAAGGGTACTATGTTTTTTTGGTCAAACGAAAAAACATAGTACTTGATAGAAAGTTTCACTTTTCTTTTGAGGGTTTTCTTATTGATGACTATGGATACAATAGATTTTTTCGTTTTGTTCGGACCCATGAAATCATAAAAAAAGAATAAAAAAGAAAGTTATTTTTTTACTTCTATACCTGAATTGAGAGCAGAACTCTCTAGTTTGATAATTGATAAAGACTCGATGGATGGGAACTAAAAACGAGAAATCGAAATAGTTCTGACGATTCAATAATATAATTACTTCAATTGGATATATGTTAGTAATGGAATCATAAGGCATTATTTATTGGTTGATTGTATCATTAACCATTTATTTATTTTGGTGCGAGGAGCTTACCATGAATCCACTGATTTCTGCCGCTTCCGTTATTGCTGCTGGATTGGCCGTAGGGCTTCATAAAAATATTCGATCGGATAGAGTCGACGAAAGAGGTAGTTTCATTAGTAATTTACAGATTAAAAATGCCACAAAATAAAACATTCACTACCCTCACATATCTTGCATCTATTATATTTTTACCCTGGTGGGTTTCTCTCTCATTTAATAAAAATATGGAATCCTGGGTTACAAATTGGTGGAATACTAGGCAACCCGAAATGTTTTTGACTGATATTAAAGAAAAGACCAACGGAAAGTATGGGAGTTTCCTGACTTCTTGCTCACAAAAGAAGATACTTATTCTAGATATTAGTTGTGATGCTTTTGATGAGAGAAAGAGTTTCCCGAGATGACTAACTGACACTGGAGCCTAAGCGTAGAGGGATGGTATAATGAAATTTATTTATCCAAATCCAACCTTCGGCCGAGAAAGACTCATTCATATTCAAACTTGAGTTGAAATACTTTTTTTTTTCGCTTCCGCGGCGGGTTCCATTCAAAAAAGGATCATACCCTTCATGCAGGCATTCTTATTCAGTCTCATCATTGCATAATCTAATCCTTTTTTCAAGTACATCCAGTTTCAGAGACCCTCTTTCTAGAGCATCAATTCTATTGAAAAATGCGTTGTTTATATTCATTTTTTTTTTCATTGGTATAAACCTAATGATTATACAATTCTTCAGAAGAGATTTTTTCTATTGTGGACAAAAGTATCTTTCTTTTTATCATTTCCAAAAAAGATTGACAAACTAGGTGGATATGTAAAAGATATTCTTTCTTTTCCATCACTTTCACATGTAAAAAAAAAAATAGTGTGACATTTCGTCTCGTACAACATCTTCAAAGGATTTTTTTATAGTGAACGTGTCACAGCTAATTACTCCTATTTTTTTTTTCTTTTGTAAAGACGAAGAAACATATTCTCGACTTTCTCTCCTATTTAGTACGTCGACGAAGAATCAAACTATCACTATATTTATTCCTTTTTCTACTTCTTCTTCCAAGCGCAGGATAACCCCAAGGGGTTGTGGGTTGTTTTCTACCAATTGGGGCCCTTCCTTCACCACCCCCATGGGGATGGTCTACAGGGTTCATAACTACCCCTCTTACTACAGGACGCTTACCTAGCCAACGCTTAGATCCGGCTTTACCCAAACTTTTCTGGTTCACCCTAACTCGAGATCCACATCTATGAATTGAAAGGGCCGAATGATCAACTCTGCAATCATTTGTTAGAATCAATAGGTGTTCATCTTATTTATTCGCCTTACCATTTCAGGGGTTAAGTAATTGATATGGTCTCCGACTTCTCCTCGACGAAAAAATGCACTACATTCGACCTCTAGCACTGGCAATTTCCCATTCTTATTCACTTCTAAATTTCTCAAATGATCAAAACTACACAACTTCAATAATTCCTCAACTAGTCCTTCACTTTCTTCCTCTGCCGAAGACGGGTAATCCAAGAACTGAGCTAATTTGTGTAGTAGCATAAAATCTTATTACTCAAGTTATGCATGTCTAACTAAGATGATATGGAAGCTATATAATTGTTAATGTAAATAAAGCATGTAAGTAAAGTGTAAATGTAAAGACACATAAGTTTTTACGTGGTTCGGTTGCTAATGAAATCTACGTCCACGGAATTGTAATATTGGTTGAGTTGAATACAAGATTTTAACTTGGTAAATAAAAACAGATATAACTCTCAAGTAATCTTGCTAATATGGTTTATCTCACACAAATATCTCTCTTATCTTGCTGAGTCTTTTCTCTCTCAATTTCTATTTGCCTTGAATGTGAGCAAATGACCTTCGTTTATAGCCCAAGCCCTATCTCGAATGGCCTAATTATCGAGTAACCTTTTTGGCTTTGATCTCGGACATAAAGGCCGAGCATCTCGCTCAGCCGCCCAAGCTATTGTATCCTCCTTTGACACGTCATCTAGTTACTTGGTCTTCCACTAGTTTGACTAGCATGACTTTCACATTTAATGCTCTCAACACTCTCTTTTATCTTCAACGTTCTTTATCTCTTCTCTTTATACGTGTCTTCATTCATTTTCTTTGGTAGATATCTGGACTGCCACAAGCACGTGGATGAGATGATCTCATGATTCTCCATTTTTATCATATTATATAGATCAGTCCTCGGATGTCCTCCACGTGTACAATGGATTTTCTCTCCTCATAATTTGATAAGGTTAGGTTCCTTCTTCAGTTCCTCATATTTTTTTAAAAAAAAACTTTTGTAGGAAATTGCAAACTCATTTTCCAGTACTCTAGAACATGATCCCAAAAGGGTCCATGTTTAATAACACCTTCACAAAACTGCTTATAACACTCTTCTCGTGAAACATTTTCCAAATTCTTGGTTCTAATTTTGGTGATGAAATGCCAGTATAAAACAAGAGCATCCTTGGGATCTCTACATATACTCCATTCGTTTCAAAATGATAGGCTTGTTTCATCTGGCACAAAAAATAAGAAAATAAATTATTTGAACTATTTTTTAATATGTTTTCCTTATTTGTCCTTGAAAGAGGAGGGGCCCATATTGTTTATCCGAAATACCCAAGAAGGAAGGTCTGTTTCTGCTGAAAATGTTACTTCCCTATAAACATAACAGAATTGAATCTTATCCAGAATTTTAAGAATTCTCCTCAATCTGGCATAAATTTTTCAAAGAACTTAGTTTGGGTAGTTGGTTGGATTAGAAGAAGTAATACCTTATAACTTCGGAAGAGAAGACGAATCAACGAGTTTATTTTCAAGATTGGAATTTTTGGATTTGGGTTTTCCAAAGAAACTAAGGGAGTGTGATAGTAAAATATCTGGTTGGCACGTGGAGTAATCCTAAGGCTTCAGTGACATAAGAAAATTACACCGAAAAACATGGGAAAGGAGCTGAATAGTTATTACCATTATTTTGAATATATCTACCTCCAACGCCAGATAAAGACACGTGGAAAACATCTTGACTATATTAACGGGCAAGTTTGAATTAGGGAACAGAAGCATTAAATGCGAAAGGCAGGCATACATAGTTAGACTATGTCGGACTCGAACAGAGGGAGACGACAAGACAGAACAAAGGGCTTCGAAAGATATGCGAGCAATAGAAGAGAAAGAAGATATACGAATATCGAGAAGTATCTGATGATTCGTACGAGCTATGGAGTCCACAAGCACGAGTCAACATTCGTGCAAATAGATCGTAAGAGATTATATTTCCACATCAGATAGAACATCAAAAAGTATGTTGTGTCTACCCTAATATTTTGACACCAAAATACTACGACATTATAGGCTTTGGTTGCCCACCATGGTTGCCACCTTGGTTGCCCACCATGGTTGCCCACCTCGGTTGCCCACCTTGGTTGCCGATTTTATTTGGGCTTATCCATTTAACCATTTTTCCTTGACCTTATACAACAACCTTAGAAGAAAGTTTTAGAATTTCCCGAAATACTTGTTATCCAAGGAATACAAAGGAAGGTTCTGGAACATTCCAGATGACTTGCAGGATAAGCATCACAAGTCATGACTTATCTTGAAATTAGGGTTGATCCCCAAGATAAAAGTATATAAATAATGGGGATCTAAACCCTAAAAGGTACGCAATATTTTCTACACAATCTCCTGTGAGAAACTCTAGCTAACTTAGGCATCAGAGGGTTTTTTGCAGGTACCCCCCCCCCTCCCCCCAACTCTGTTTATGTGGAGAAAAAGGTTGCATAGATCATCAATATCATCATAATCAATATCTCCGTGGGTGTTTGGGTAAGATATATTTTTGCCCAAACATCTTAGCGCCGACTAAGGGGAGGCGAGAAAAGAGATCGTGTTTTTCCCTTAATTGAAGTATGCCGAGAATCAGACAAACCGCTCGAAAGGGTAGTTTCTGATAGAAATCCTCGTCACTGAGGGAGAGATAAACTCAATGAACAGGCAGATCCATTAACAATTAACGAAGATGAGGTTTTATCACCACCCGCAGTGAATACTGGAAAAGTACGTAATCATGTACGTCATGGAAACCCAGTTTCAGAGACTCGAAGAGACGAAAAACAACAAACGCTCCAGGATCTTGAAAGAGTCGATGAATCCATTACAGACAAGAAAAAGCTAAATGATCGACGAGATGGACGAACAACAACTCCTAGCTCAAATCCAGAGTTATTGCGAGACCAATTATATAAGGTGGAGAAAGAGAACGATTGTTTGAGATCGGAAATTGAAAATCAATTTCGTTCAAGGTAATTTAATCCCAACAGTCAAGATAGATTGACAAACGTTGAACCGAACCAGCATGCTCGATCGGTTTGGCAGCATCTTGGGAAGCCGATTAAATCAAAAGGCGCTAACCAACGCAGGGATATTATCAACTTGGATAAGCCTGGGGAAGTTCTGACCGATCCAGTAGTTACCGGAGCTCTTCCTAAACGAAGGCGCACTCGAGATCGACCAGCATGCGCTCGAGCAAGGCCAGCAGAAACTCAACAGAGTACGCCCATGACCGTCACCGGGTCAAAGCTCCAAAGGGATGAAGTTGAATCAGTTCGAGATCGTTATGACGGTGGTGAACCCTCACGTGATTACTACGTTCGTTTGGAACATAACAGGATCAGGAGCGAGACTCCAGAACCTAAGAAAATACGAACTAAATCTAGAGTGGAGATCCATGAATATAAAAGTGCTAGACAACAAGAAGACTCAGATGACGTCGATGTGCACTAACTGATACTCGTCTCTGTAGAATGATTGAAAGAGTGCTAACTAAAAAACGTTCGAGAGATGATAGGCCGAACAAACTTCACTGATCCGCTGGAGCACCTTTTAAGGATAATATCAGAGAGTTCCGACCACCAAATTTTTTTCAAGTACCCAAGCTGCCAAAGTTCGATGAGAAAGTGGACGATCCAGATCAACACGTCTTATACTATGAAACTGCAATGACCCTCTAGGAGTACAGTGATGAACTAATGTGTAAGACGTTCCCACAACCATTGACAGGAGGAACAATAACATGGTTCAAATACCTTTGGACACGGTTAATCAGAACTTACCAGAAGTTGATTGAAATTTTTTATTCGCACTACAAGTACAATCATCGTGATCGAAAGAGATCTCATTCATTTTTTCTCCTGAAAGTTCGAAAAGGGGGAAGCATCAGGCAGTTCACTCAACGCTTCAAGCAGAATTTAAATGAGGTCGATGATACCAATGATCAGTTGGTCATCGAGGCTTACAAACAGGCATACCCATATGATCAAGCAGGTATTTATAACTCTTTAGTTCGTAGACCAGCCAAAACTTTGGAGGAGTTGCATGACCGGGCAGAAGAATATGCTCGGGTCGAGGATAATTCAAAGGCACAAAAGTCTAGAGAGATAGGCAGAGCATCCCATCATCCACAAGATAGAACAAAAGATAAGACAAAGAACTGTTCGAATGGAAATCAAAACGATCGAAGCGAAGCTCAAGAGAAAAACCATAGTGAAAGGAGAAAATCTGGAAAACAACAAGATACAAAGATGAAACCCTTGAACATTCGATTAACTGAGCTGTACGAAAGAATAACTAAAGAGTTGAGACCCCCTCGTCCATTGGCGATAGACACACGTGAAAAACATGACAAAAATAAGTAATGTAATTTCCATAAAAACATTGGTCATACGACTGAAAATTGTCGAACTTTACAGTACGAGGTCCAGAGGATGATAGATGCTGGGAAGCTGCAGGAATACATCAAGGATCAAGGTAAAGGCTTGGGACATATACAGCTGAACACAACACATGTGATTAATGTCAGCCATGCCAGGATCCACTTGATGCCAAGACGAGCGACTGGAGATGAAACCAGGAAGAAACTAAGGCAAGTAAAAGAATCGTACGTGGAAAATCATATTGATTTTTCCAGTGGACAAGGAGCGGAAATGTTGGAGCTGGGCAGCAAGAGGATCGAGTTCACTGACGAAGACATGTGAATACGTCGGAAAACCGACTTTGTTTTACCACAAGCGCACAATGTCGAAAGATGTAGACAATAGAAAATACGGTTCGTCCCCACGAGGAGTGTGTATCACTTATACTAATTAATTCAAAAAAAATTCGAGTCAAAAGATGTTTTTCCGATTTTTTTAAAGAATTAAACTAATGAATGAATTAAAACTATTTAACGAAGATTGAAATCAATAATAGAAAGGCGTTAAGGTTTCGGGAATCCGTTGTAGATTAGGGTTTACTTGCGTTCATCACAAAGGGTATCGATTTTACTCGTGTAAAATAGAAAATCTATCTACTAATACACGGAAGATATTTCGTTTAAGAATCAAAGAAATGAATTTTCAAAAAGAATTGTTTGTTCTCAACCTATTGTAGAATTTCAAAGTACTAAGTATACGTGGCATGAATAATCAAAGAATATTTATAAAATGATTATCGTGAAAGGGTCAACGAGTTCTTATACTAATCAAACAATGGACTATGCGTGACATAGAACATGAAAAATCATTGAGAAAATAGAACATTGAAAGAGAGACAAAACATTAACAGTAAGTTTTAGTACTTGAAAACCCTAGTTTTGAAACACAAGTAAATCTTCTCTAAAAGTTCATCCTTTCACCCTAACAAAGAGATTTAGCTAGACATGGATTTCTTAAAAGATATGAAAATTGATTAAGAAAATAATAATTATAATTGAAATCGGAAACGAAATAATGACTAAACCCTGGTTTTACTGTTCCTCCGTCTCCAGAACTCAAATCCAGCGTCCAAAGTCTATGTTTGTGCCAAAATTCTCATCAGCAAAAACAACCAAAGATCATAGTCTAAGATGGACAATATTGATATTAACACAAGAGATTTAACGTGGTTCGGCTGTGAATAGCCTACATCCACGGGTAATGAGACTTGGAGTTTTTATTGATATCTCTGGTTTACAGTTGAAAATGAGCAGAAGAAAAGAGAGAATCCGGCCAAGAGTCCAAAAGTCCCCTTCTTCTTCATTCTAAAATTGTATTTATAGGGTACATAAATGATGATAATTACTATAATGCCCTTCTCCACATGTCATCAAAGCTCGCCATGTGTCGAAGGAGATTCGTCTAAGCTCGCCATGTGTCGAAGAAGATTCACCACATTTCGCCATGTGTCAATGGGATCCGCCACGTGTTCTTATTGTCCTTATCTTCAAAATAACCTCTATCCAAAAGTTGGTGCGGGATTGACTTGGTGCATCGGGATTGACTTGGTCCAGCGGGATTGACTTGGTGCATCGGGATAAGATAGATCGGGCAAAGCTGGAACGAGAATTGGTGACGTCACTTCGGGAAAGGATATATCGGGACAAGATGGATCGAGCCAAGATGGAACGAGAATTGCTGATGTCACTTCGGGAAATGATGACGTCACTTCTGTCCAAGTTGGGCTTCAGTCCAAGTTGGGCTTCAGACTTGAGTGGAGTGCTCCTGCTTGCTCCTGTTAGGCTAGTTAAGCTGTTGGGCTTGATTAATTGTTGCGGACCAAAAATTCTTGAGCGGGAAACATCATTTTGGTATCAAAAACTTGCCCCATGTTTCTATAAATCTCTGCTTCTTTCCCTAATCGTTTGACATGTGTCATCTTGAATTTTATTCCCTAACAACTTGCCCCTTTTCTTAAGTTTATTTCGAAGAATAAATCTTGAGAAAATGACTTCAGTTACTTTTCGCTTGGCCTTGTCATGATAAAAGTATGAGCCTGATCCATTCAAAAATAGAATTTTGCTGCAAAACTTAAATATAAGCGCACACTAACGTAATAATATCATTCCACGCGTTTTAACCAGAAATGATAAATTGATTAATAAACTATCTTTCATTCAATAATATAAATTATTGAATCTTGCATAAATGTATAAGTCAATCAAGAATTCAAATTCAAAGTAGCAATCGGAACGGGTCACATGTCAGGTTATTCATTGGGCGTAATTTTACGCGCTAATGCCTATTTGCGCCAGTCATTCCAATAGTTGTGGTGGGTGGCATTTAGCCTGTTCACCTTTCAATAAGTGTCATTTTCATGACTTATACAAACAAGAATAATTAAAGCAAGAGAAAAATTTAGATCAAAGGGATATGGGGTACTTATCTCTTTTGCGAGAGTCTTGTCGATTCATGATCTCCTAGTTGAAGATTCTCCTAGAAGGAATCATTTTCTGCGCCTGGAGTTCTGTTCTTTTCACCAATAACTTTGTGTGTACCAATTCGTTGTTCCCCAATCCCAATCTTCATGAACTATGCTTGTTCAGTACCCCTGGTTGGCTTGCGGGAATGAGTCGCGGATCTGGCTTGCGGACTTGGCTTGCGGTCCTAGCTTGCGGTAAATGAAAGTGATCTTCCTGCGAGACTGGTGCGATCCATGTTTCGACCTTGCTGCGATCCATGTTTCGGTCCATGTTACGGACCTGAGCTCTGTTGCGGGAATGATTGTATCGGTCTTGTTTCGGGATTGGTGTGGTTCATGCTACGGACTAGCTGCGCTCCGAACTTGTGTTGCGGGACATCTGCGCTCCAGACTTGAGTTGCGGGATATCTGCGCTCCGGACTTTGAGTGCGTTCTGTGTCACGGACATGGCTATGCACCGGACTTTGAGTACGGTCCGGACTTGTGTAGCGGGACATCATGTTGGAGAGCTCAGCATTCCCGCTACCCATGATGTCCAGCTACACAAGTCCGGACCATACTCAAAGTCCGGTGCATAGCCATGTCCGTGACACAGAACGCACTCAAAGTCCGGAGCGCAGATGTCCCGCAACACAAGTTCGGAGCGCAGCTAGTCCAAAGCATGAACCACACAAATCCCGAAACAAGACCGATACAATCATTCCCGCAGCAGAGCTCGGGTCCGTAGCATGAACCGAAACATGGATCGCAGAAAGGTCCGAAACATGGATCGTACCAGTCCTGCGGGAAGATTACTTTCATTTCCCGCAAGCCATGACCACAAGCCAAGTCCTCAAGCCAGATCTGCGACTCATTCCCGCAAGCCAACCAAGGGTACTGAACAAGCATAGTTCATGATGATTGGGCTTGGGGAACAACGAATTGGTACACACAAAGTTATTGGTGAAAAGAACAGAACTCTAGGCGCGGAAAATGATTCTTTCTAGGAGAATCTTCAATTAGGAGATCATGAATCGGCAAGACTCTCGCAAAAGAGATAAGTACCCCATATCCCTTTGATCTAAATTTTTCTCTTGCTTTAATTATTCTTGTTTGTATAAGTCATAAAAATGACACTTATTGAAAGGTGAACAGGATAAATGCCACCCACCACAACTATCAGAATGACTGGCGCAAATAGGCATTGGCGCGTAAATTACGCCCAATGAATAACCTGACATGTGACCCGTTCCGGTTGCTCTTTGAATTTGAATTCCTGATTGACTTATACATTTATGCAAGATTCAATAATTTATATTATTGGATGAAAGATAGTTTATTAATCAATTTATCATTTCTGGTTAAAAAGCGTGGAATGATATTATTACGTTAGTGTGCGCTTATGTATAAGTTTTGCAGCAAAATTCTATTTTTGAATGGATCAAGCTCATACTTTTATCATGACAAGGCCAAGCGAAAGTTAACTAAAATCATTTTCTTAAGATTTATTCTTCGAAATAAACTTAAGAAAATGGAGCAAGTTGTTAGGGAATAAAAGTCAAGATGACACATGTCAAACGATTAGGGAAAGAAACAGAGATTTATAGAAACATGGGGCGAGTTGTAGATACCAAAATGATGTTTCCCGCTCAAGAATTCTTGGTCCGCAGCAATTAATCAAGCCCAACAGCCTAACTAGCCTAACATGAGCAAGCATGAGCACTCCACTCAAGTCCGAAGCCCAACTTGGACTGAAGTGACGTCATCATTTCTCGCAGTGACGTCAGCAATTCCCGTTCCATCTTGGCCCGATCTATCCTATCCCGATGCACCAAGTAAATCCCGCTGGACCAAGTCAATCCCGAGAGACCAAGTCAATCCCAATGCACCAAGTCAATCCCGATAGACCAAGTCAATCCCGCACCAACTTTTGGATAGAGGTCATTTTGAAGATAAGGACAATAAGAACACGTGGCGGATCCCATTGACACATGGCGAAATGTGGTGAATCTCCTTCGACACATGGCGAGCTTAGACGAATCTCCTTCGACACATGGCGAGCTTAGACGAATCTTCATCGACACGTGGTGAACTTTGATGACATGTGGCGAAGGGCATTATAGTAATTATCATCATTTATGTACCCTATAAATACAGTTTTAGAATGAAGAAGAAGGGGACTTATGGAATTTTGGCCGGATTCTCTCTTTTCTTCTGCTCATTTTCAACTGTAAACCAGAGATATCAATAAAAACTCCAAGTCTCATTACCCGTGAATGTAGGCTATTCACAGCCGAACCACGCTAAATCTCTTGTGTTAATGTCAATTTTGTCTATCTTAGACTATGATCTTTGGTTGTTTTTGCTGATGAGAATTTTGTCACAACCAATTTGGCGCTAGAAATAGGGATGTCTAATGGATTTATCCAACCTGACACATCGGAAACATCAACAATGGAGAAAAGGATACAATAACCAAGCCTGATAATGTTCAGAGAAGAGATAGAACTGCTTGCCATCAGATTCAATTTCAACAAGAATCGACAGCAACAACAGATTTCAACAGCAACAATCAGTTTAAAGCTTAACCAAAAACATTGATTGCATCTCGATTTCTTGATCTAATGATTTCATCCATACCTTTATTTCGAATAAAATTTTTTGAACTGATTCGTTTAACTTTTCTTTATGAATTTTAAGCTTTGTCTAAAAATCATTCTCTAAAAAATTCAATTCAAAACCAATTTTGATTCCAGATTAACTATTACCAAACTATGTTTTACAAACCCATTTATTCAATTTTGAAAACATCAAGCATCAAAATTTCAACTTGATTTGGGAATTTTTCTCATTAGTTTGATTTATTTTTTCTTTATAAGTTAACTGCTACAATTTTTATGACTAAATGAATGATTTAAATGATTGGGTTTGTCTCGAATGAGTATATGAATGCAGGAAAGAAGATTGAGTGGTGTTGCAAATCACCAACAACTCCATGTGCAAATCAACAACAGAATGCATGCAAGGCATTTGTGAAATTTCTAGACTTGAAGTGACTGTTCTATGGTCCAACAGCATGAAAAACTGTAGAATAGGCAGTAAATTTTTCATAAGATTTTATTCCAGAACTTAGTAGCAATGCATCAGTTATGGCTGGACAATTTCTGACTGTGTCAAGCTCAGAATTCAACTGCTTGAGTTCATTTTCAAACTTATCAATTTCTTCCTCTGTTTTTTCTATCGCTTTGAGCTGCAAGCAAATGAAGATATATTGTTGAGATCAATAGATGCTGATGAACAACTAAGAAACATGAACTTCTCATTACAGCCATCCAACTGGATGGTCACAATTTGATGGAGAACTGCAACAGCTGGACCACTATAATCTTCACATTCTTCTATCCCTCCACCCATCGTGTTTTGCTGGAAGATCTTGAAACCAGCATCCAAAGCCTCCTGAGCAAACTTCAAGTTCGGCTGTCTCTTTAATTCCACACCTTCTTGATTATGATGACGTGTTAACTTGATCGGGAAATGAATCTAAAGCTTCACCGAGTAGTGTCGGCTCTGATCATGCTGATAGCTATTCAAGCGTAACTGAAAGGCAAAAGTATGCAATGAAGCCAATAAAGTTTCCGCACTAAAGTTGTCCAAGCTTCTCAACTTGATGACTAAATCATACAACACAAGGACGCTCAAAGTCTTTAGCTAATGGACGTCTTTTATTTAAAGATAAAGCAACAATATCAACACAAGACCCGTTTCAGAAAACAAATGATTCACACAAGATTCAAAGTGTGAGATCGACAGGATTCAAAGTGTGAGATCAAACTCCACCTACACAGTTTGCCTGCTACTCCCGATAAAGCCTCAGACAACGGACTTGCTACACCACATAGGAACTCTGATGCACTTGTACAAGGAGGACATGAAATCTCGTTTGGTGGTAGCAAAGGAATAATTGATGTGAATATAACAACGGAAAGACCTTCAGAAGTAGAGAAAATTGGTAAACATACACAACCATATGTAGTTGTTGAGCCTTCATCTTCATCACAATCTTTGAGGTCAATGCCTGAGGATATTGATGCTCCTCAAGTACCATAATGCTATATAATGCTACACTAAGGTTCATGAATCAAATTTTAAGATTCTCGCCAAGAGTTTTTGAATAACTTCTTGGAATGTTGCTGTTGACTTTGTTAAGTTCTTTCATAAAAGATGTGGCGAAAAAGATTTTAGGTGCTCATCTTTGTATGAGCATGAAACAATTGGTCATGCACGTGATGTGTCATTTTTGTTTCCAATCAAGTTATATTTGGGTACAAGCATTTCTAAAAGGAGCATATCGAATCAAGATGATCTCTACAAGCATTCCTTGATTGGTCATTTTATTGAAGCATTTCTAAAAGGAGCGATTCAACAATTGGTCATCCAGTCAAGCCCGCAACACTCTGATCCACAAGCATTTTTAAAAGATAAATATACATTATTTTTTAAATTTTTTTTATTATTATGTCAATTGCATATCTTGAGTAGCAACTTAAATTTAAGAATGCTTCTTAACTATCAACTTTAAACGATTGAATCATGATTTATCTTAATTGCTTAAAAAGCATGAGCTTACTTGATTTATAAATAGAACATCTGTGTAATGAATTAAATGATAAAATTTTCTCAACTAGTACCCATTGTTCATATTTTGCTTGAATATTGCAAGTCGTTTTCTTATTTATCATTTCTTTTTAACTGATCAATTGCTTTCAATAGCATCTGAATCACATGTGATATCATGCATAATGATAATTAATCCCATAATCATCTATGATAGAAACCTATTGATTTAATATGATGTATTCTTAGTCTGCACACATTCTAATTTATTTGGTTATATTTAACAGTGGGATGCAACAAAAAGCATGAAGATCATTTTTAACTTGTACTCATCTAATATTATGAAATGCTTAAGACATTTTTATGAAATGTGAAGATACCTATGAAGGGCACTTCAGGGATGCGCCAGTCATGCGCTAATGATGCACTGGGGGGCATGCTATAAAGAAACCAAATTTTTAGCGGTGAAATGAGCTAAATACTGTGCGCCAATTAGGTATTTCATTTTAATAATTTACTAACGCTAAATAGATATAATACTTTTCGCCACTTTGTGTTATATGTCTTGTACTTCTTAACATAAGGAAACAATTGATAGATACTTCATATAAGCCATGAATTACTGGTGCTTTCACTACTTCAAGCGTATCATGGAAATGTTCTTTGGAAACGTTCATGGAAAACTTGACTCAAAATGAGCCTTTGAGAAATGATACTTCAAATGGCTTATACTTCACACGAAGAATATTCAGTAAATACTTCAATTTATTTCGGACTTCTCATATTAATTCGAAGGGCGATACTTCTCATACTACATATGAGGTATGATAAGAATTTTCATTCGATATCTCTTATACTTCATGCGGAATTCTAAATGCTTCTTCGGGAATTATCATTCAAAAATAGGTATTTCTCATTTCTTCCAGATATTCCTCATCTCTTATTTAAAATACTTTTCATATTCTTCTATATATACTTCTCATGTATACAGAAGAATATGAGATATATCTTAAATAAGAAGTGAGAAATGAGAAATATTAGGATAACTCTCAAATTTTACTTTTTATATTCCTCTATATATACTTTTCATGTATCCTTCTCAATGATAATTCCAGCTTAATTTAAGGCGTTATCTTTGGAAGGCAAAAAAATCTATGGACTACACACTAGTTTTCTCCACGCCCGAGAAAATTAGGCGTGTGTTCCTAAGTGCTCGGTGGCTAGAGACAAATTCGGGACCGTATCCAAATTTCCTCCTAACCAGAGAGAAGATGGATGAGTTGTATTCCCATGACATGACTCTGTGGAAGGAGGTAAAATTCCAAATTGTAATGTATATACAAACATTTGGACCACCTTGTAGCTTACTCCTGGCCCGAGTGAGACTCGTATGTGTTGGGTTCCCGAATGGCATGACTCCGTGGAAGGAGGTTCTCTCTGGCACAAGATTCCATAATGTTAACCCAGGGTACAAAAGAACCTTGCGGTTGAAAACTAACAATCAGTATATATATATATATTTGTATACAAAATTTTGTTTTGCAGGGACAAAAATACAACATAAAATGAAAATGCACAAGCAACATCAAACACCACATTATGATTCGGACGAGACGTGAAGTCGTTTTCTTAAGAGTTTTTCTACGAACAACTCTCTAGAAAAGGGGGCATGTTGTAAGTACCAAAAATCCGCTCCAACACGTGGCAGCAAAGACAGCAAAGCTCAGCATTCCCGCTACCCATGATGTCCAGCTACACAAGTCCGGACCGTAATCAAAGTCCGGTGCACAGCCATGTCCGTGACACAGAACACACTCAAAGTCCGGAGCGCAGATGTCCTGCAACATAAGTTCGGAGCGCAGATGTCCCGCAACGCAAGTTCGGAGCGCAGCTAGTCTGTAGCATGAACCACGCTAATCCCGAAACAAGACCGATACAATCATTCCCGCAGCAGAGCTCAGGTCCGTAGCATGGACCGAAACATAGATCGCAGCAAGGTCCGAAACATGGATCGCACCAGTCCCGCAGGAAGATTACTTTCATTTCCCGCAAGCCATGGCCACAAGCCAAGTCCGCAAGCCAGATCCGCGACTCATTCCCGCAAGCCAACCAGGGGTACTGAACACCCATAGTTCATGAAGATTAGGCTTGGGGAACAACAAATTGGTACACAAAGTTATTGGTGAAAAGAACAGAACTCCGGGCGCAGAAAATGATTCCTTCTAGGAGAATCTTCAACTAGGAGATCATGAATCGACAAGACTCTCGCAAAAGAGATAAGTACCCCATATCCCTTTGATCTAAATTTTTCTCTTGCTTTAATTATTCTTGTTTGTATAAGTCATGAAAAGGACACTTATTGAAAGGTGAACATGCTAAATGCCACCCACCGCAACTATCGGAATGACTGGCGCAAATAGGCATTGGCGCGTAAAATTACGCCCAATGAATAACCTGACATGTGACCCGTTCCGATTGCTACTTTAAATTTGAATTCCTGATTGACTTATACATTTATGCAAGATTCAATAATTTATATTATTGGATGAAAGATAGTTTATTAATCAATTTATCATTTCTGGTTAAAACGCGTGGAATGATATTATTACGTTAATGTGCGCTTATGTATAAGTTTTGCAGCAAAATTCTATTTTTGAATGGATCAGGCTCATACTTTTATCATGACAAGGCCAATCGAAAAGTAACTGAAGTCATTTTCTTAAGATTTATTCTTGGAAATAAACTTAAGAAAAGGGGTCAAGTTGTTAGGGAATAAAAGTCAAGATGACACATGTCAAACGATTAGGGAAAGAAGCAGAGATTTATAGAAACACGGGGAAAGTTGTAGATACCAAAATGATGTTTCCCGCTCAAGAATTTTTGGTCCGCAACAATTAATCAAGCCCAACAGCCTAACTAGCCTAACTGGAGCAAGCATGAGCACTCCACTCAAGTCTGAAGCCCAACTTGGACAGAAGTGACGTCATCATTTCCCGAAGTGACGTCAGCAATTCCCGTTCCAGCTTTGCCCGATCTATCCTATCCCGATGCACCAAGTCAATCCCGCTGGACCAAGTCAATCCCGATGCACCAAGTCAATCCCGATATACCAAGTCAATCGAGATGAAATCAATGTTTTTGGTTAATCTTTAAACTGATTGTTGCTGTTGAAATCTGTTGTTGCTTTCGATTCTTGTTGAAATTGAATCTGATGGCAAGCAGTTCTATCTCTTCTCTGAACATTATCAGGCTTGGTTATTGTATCCTTTTCTCCATTGTTGATGTTTCCGGTGTGTCAGGTTGGATAAATCCATTAGACATCCCTCTTTCTAGCGCCAAATTGTTTGTGACAAAATTCTCATCAGCAAAAACAACCAAAGATCTTAGTCTAAGATAGACAAAATTGACATTAACACAAGAGATTTAACGTGGTTCGGCTGTGAATAGCCTACATCCACGGGTAATGAGACTTGGAGTTTTTATTGATATCTCTAGTTTACAGTTGAAAATGAGCAGAAGAAAAGAGACAATCCGGCCAAAGGTCCAAAAGTCCCCTTCTTCTTCATTCTAAAATTGTATTTATATGGTACATAAATGATGATAATTACTATAATGCCCTTCACCACATGTCATCAAAGTTCGCCATGTGTCGATGGAGACTCGTCTAAGCTCGCCATGTATCGAAGGAGATTCGCCTAAGCAAGCGTGGAACGCAGGATCCATGTGAACTGGTAAATATTTTAGTTAGTAGTAACCGTTGAAAATAAATGGGGAATATCTTGACACACTAGGTTTCATCTCGGTACTGACCTTCAGACAGATATGGGACACATCGTTCGCCTTGGTCAACATTTGCGATCTTCTACAGTCTACGTTCACCTTCTAAGTCTTTCCATGTGATGGGTGGTTAGATAACTGTCTGAGTAGAACTCTGTTGTCTTAGATATGAATTTTAGTATGCTTGAGTTAACACTCGTGTACAGTGATTGGATCCATAAAGGGTAATGGTCCCTATAGCCGAATATCTGAGTAGCCAACTAACTAGCTTGTTTAGTGTTTACCCTTAATCGTTCACGTGTTGCTAAGATCTAGATTCAGGTTTTGTGGGTATACCTCTTGTAAACCCTCACGAGACAAAACTCGTCCACTAGGGACACCTAGGGGTTTAACGGCTTACTGCATATGCTAAATGTAGTCGCGATTCCTGCGAAAGTGAGTTAGGATTTTTACTTTATTTTTAGAGTAGTTTGCTCGAGGACTAGCAAAATAATAAGTTTGGGGGTATTTGATAGACACATTTTAGTGTCTAATTTGCACCTTAATTTCTAGTGAGTTAGTATTCGATTTTACGTTTATTACGTGTTTTTATGCTTTTGTAAGTACATTAGAAGAATAAAGATTTGTGGAAAAATTGGCTAAAAAAGTGATAAAGGCACCCAATGACAAGTGTTATTGGCACCCCAGAAATGGTTAAGAGACACCCTTGGATCGGGCCAACTCAGCGGTCAACTCGGCTGGATCGGGCTGACTCATCGGGACAGGTCCTGTTTCAACTGGACACATTTTTTGCACGAGATTTTCGAGTTGTTTTGCGACTCCAAGCAGCCCACAAGCTAGAAGAGGTTGATACAAGATTAAACACGTGAAGAATTAGAAGTTTACGCCGGAAGAATTGCCTCAAATCCGAGTTTTGGCCGGAAAATAATCCTTTTGCTGTTGAGGATTAAAACTCGGATTTGGATAGATTTTAAAGAGTTATACTTGGATTAGAAGACTCTCTAGGGTTCCTACACCCTATATAAACCAATAGAAGCCAAGAGAAATCACGATGCAGCCCTAGAAATCAAAAACAGAAACTCCGGCCAACCTCCGTCACCGTCCGATCATCTGCTGCTGCACCGGCCGGCGTGTTCTTCATCCACCATCACCGAAGAAGACGACTCTGCAACATCTGTATCTGTTGCAGATTAAGTGTTACATCTTGCTCCTGTTGCCTTAGATTTTAAATACTCTTGTTGCTTAAAGCTATTTGTAACGGCTGAACCCTGTTCTGTGACATTTATACACGTATCTGTTCAGCTGTTGCACCATTATTTCACCTTGTAATCAACTTTTTGAGCAATGAAAAGATCTTTTGAGCAAGTTTTCTTCACCATGAGCTAAGTATATTTACTGGGATGATGGAGGAGGTTTTTCTCTCAATTTTATGTGGTAAGTCTATTTTTAATTAATTATTTACAATTCTTTACTTGTTAAAATTGCATAGTTTCGAAATAGAAAAACGGTTTTCATTCAATAGTGGTGTTTTTGTTTGATGGGTCATGCTGGGTTGACAACCTCTGATGTCCCATGTTTGTTATTTACCTCTGCTTGTTTGCATAAAAACCTAATTTGGCAATATTTGAGCTTAATTTATTTAAAAGAATTGCATGATTAATCACGTAAATTGTTAGAAATAACTGAATCTTGATTCCTGGTTTTCTCCATATTTTCCATATATCATCTCTAGTTTATTTTCCTGATTTTTATTTAATTAGATTAAGTTCATTATTTTTTAAAATCATTACCTTCACAAGTTTGAGAATCGAACACTTTATTTACCACTTTTAAAACTACATCAGAAGATTCACCACATTTCGCCATGTGTCAATGAGATCCGACACGTGTTCTTATTGTCCTTATCTTCAAAATGACCTCTATCCAAAAGTTGGTGCGGGATTGACTTGGTCTATCGGGATTGACTTGGTGCATCGGGATTGACTTGGTCTATAGGGATTGACTTGGTCCAGCGGGATTGACTTGGTGCATCGGGATAGGAAAGATCGGGCCAAGCTGGAACGGGAATTGCTGACGTCACTGTGGGAAATGATGACATCACTTCGGTCCAAGTTGGGATTCGGACTTGAGTGGAGTGCTCCTGCTTGCTCATGTTAGGCTAGTTAGGCTGTTGGGCTTGATTAATTGCTGCGGACCAAAGCTGGAACGGGAATTGGTGACGTCACTTCGGGAAATGATGACGTCACTTCAGGACAGGATAGATTGGGCCAAGCTGGAACGGGAATTGCTGACGTCACTTCGGGAAATGATGACGTCAGTTCGGTCCAAGTTGGGCTTCGGACTTGAGTGGAGTGCTTTTTCTTGCTCCTGTTACGATAGTTAGGCTGTTGGGCTTGATTAATTGTTGCGGACCAAGAATTCTTGAGCGGGAAACATTATTTTGGTATCTACAACTTGCCCCATGTTTCTATAAATCTCTGCTTCTTTCCCTAATCGTTTGACATGTGTCATCTTGACTTTTATTCCCTAACAGTCTACTCTCGCGTCAAAAAGGTGTTTGGCCGGCGTCCAAAGTTCTCTGCCTTTTTTTTTTTTCTGTACGTCCAAATTCTCCCTGAGAAGATATCCGCGGTCTCTATTTATAGAGACTAGGTTACCGCCTTCTCTCAAGTTTTAAGCTCAGTGAAACTCTAAATCCTAAGTATATCACCGACTACCAACTTTCCGTACAAGACACAGATTCAACCACCGACCAGCTAAAAAGCTTTCGTAATATATATGGATTTCAGCTGTTTCATTCTTTTATTTCTTACCCAAAAAGCCTCACACACGTCTTAATCAGGTCCTATCTTTTCTCCACCAAAATCATGACTTTGTGTCCCAGTCGAACTCCTCTTCCCTGACTTTAAGGTTTGAAAACAATCCCAAACTCTTATTACTTGCGACCCAGTTCTCCGAATTAATTTTTGTTGGAGAATATTCCTGTAACAGTGAACAAACCAAACATAAGCTTGAAAAGAGTTAAGGGTTAGAACTGATAACACATTTCAGACAATCACACAAGCACAGAGAGATGGAGTCGCCTGTTCAACAGACTGCCCTTAACTCGATATTTGTCAGGTACACCTTTGGAACAGTGTTGTTATACCTTTAGAGATGACAAATCGAATCCAGGATAAAACCACCTGATACAAACCCAGTTAGCAAGACTCGTTGGCCCGTTGTGAACTTAACATTAGAAGAAGGTGAAAATAAACTAGTGCGCATACAAAGAAAGAAGAGGGGAAAAGTCGTCAGGTCAGTGGCTGCGACTGGGGTAAGTGAAAATCTGATTTTTCTTTTTTCTTTTAAGGAAGAAGAAGACTGTTGAGTTTTTCAAACGGTCAAAATTCATTTAATTAAACATATTTAATTTGAGATATTTAATTAAAAGATTTTGTTTATTAAACCTGATTTAATTTTATAAATACAAAACTGTAAAATATTTAATGTATAGAATTAAAATACAAAACCGTTGGATCTTTGATGGGTACACGTATGCACTCGCAGGCACACGCAAGGCACGCGCCAATGGTCACGCCAAGGCTCATGCCAATGGTCGCACCTAGGCTCGCACCAAGGGTCACACCAAGGGTCACACCAAGGTCACACCAAGGCTCACACCAAGGGTCACACCAAGGCTCACACCAAGGGTCGCGCCAAGGCTCACGCAAAAGCACACGCAAGCTCCACAAGCTCCGCAAGCCCGCGGTGCTTCGGTGCGAAGCACCGCACATGTGTGCATTTGCCCACTAGTCCATTTCCTAAGTCCATATCCAATCCACTAGTTATTTTTCCTTATTATAACGTTTGTGGTAATAAGGATAAACTTCCTCCTTGGTTTGCCCAATATGGGACAAACCAAAGGTTTCTCATTCACTAAGAAGTGAAAATGGATGGCTCAATTTTTCCACCCCAAGTTTGGACTAGTGACCCTAGGTCCCTTCAAGATATATTAAGTAACAAAATTAATTTTAAGCAAGAAATCCATTTTTAATTCTAACAATCCCCCACATGAATGAAGAAAGCGATAAATCAGAAAACCGAAAAACGAGAAATAGCTCTTAAGCAATAGGTGTCCATAAGGAATTGAACCTCTTCTTAGTGAGAAGTACCGGAACTACTTGATGGAAAGTGAACGCGATGTCTTGAACTGCCATGGTTTGGTGTAATTCATCAATATCTCCTTACGCGAGATATCTCTCAAGAGTGATGTTAAGTTCACGCCGTTGTGTCCGTTTTGGCCCTGGACATATCCCGTTTCTCAGAATGCTCTAGAGAATCAGCTCTATTCTCATAGGAAGCGACCCACTTCCTCATTCAGATAGGTGAGTTCTATCAAGAGTGTTAACTGCTACACCCCATTTCAATCTTAAATTGAAACTATATAACTCATTAAGACTTTATTATAAGTCATCCTCACATGCAGTCACACTATCACATCTACACCATAGGGAAGGGACAGAGAAAATAATTCTTTGATAATGTTTAATTTTTACCCGCCACAAATTAGTTGTCTCAATCAAAACCTTGATTTTGGGATCTCCAGTCAGCAAGGTTGAGTATCCTTCATGGCAAGTTTTAATTTATGAGCTTAAGTCACATCCCCCTCGATGCATTACTAAATATCTCCTTGGACAAGCCTTTCGTCAAAGGATCCGCGATATTCTCCATACCTCACAAAGTCAACAGAAATAACGCCAGTTGAGATTAGTTGTTTTAGAGAATTGTGTCTTCTCCTAATATGAATAGATTTTCCGTTATAGTTGCTATTTTTAGCATTAGCTATTGCAACTTGACTATCACAATGTATAGATATAGCTTGCACAGGCCTATGCCAGAGAGGAATGTCTTCTAAAAAACATCTTAGCCAGGCGGCTTCCTCTCCTGCTTTATGTAACGCAATAAACTCGGATTCCATAGTGGATCGAGGGATACAGGTCTGTTTGAAACTCTTCCAATACACTGATCCATAGCCTAGAGTGAATACGTATCCACTCGTAGACTTAGACTCCTCTGAGTCTGCTATCCAGTTTGCATCACAGTATCCTTCAAGAACAGCGGGGTGTCTTTCATAACTCAAAAGGTAGTTTAGAGTGTATTTAAGATACCTCAACACTCTGAAAAGTGCATCCCAATGCTCATGTCCTGGATTACAGGTATACCTACTTAGTCTACTCACAGCATAGGCAATGTCTGGTCTTGTGCAGTTCATTAAATACATCAGACTTCCTATGACTCGTGAATATTCAAGTTGCAAGACTCCATTGCCTTTGTTTTTCTTGAGTTTGCAAGAAGGGTCAAATGGAGTACTTGCAGGTTTACTGTCAAACTGGTTAAATTTCTTAAGAACTGATTCAACATAATGAGATTGACTAAGACTGAATCCATTAGACTCCTTTTTAATTTTCATCCCTAGGATTACATCAGCAAGACCTAAGTCTTTCATGTCAAAGTTCTCACTCAACATGTTCTTAGTGGAATTAGTGATTTCTAAGGTTGTGCCTAGTATAAGCATATCATCAACATACAAGCATACAATCACACAGGCATCATTTATAGATTTATTGTACACACATTTGTCAGCTTAATTTATTTTAAATCCACTAGAGAACATTACATGATCAAATTTTTCATGTCATTGTTTCGGTGCTTGTTTCAAGCCATATAAAGACTTTTTAAGTCTACACACTTTGTTTTCATAACCCTTCACTACAAAGCCTTCGGGTTGGTCCATATAAATTTCTTCATCTAATTCACCATTTAGGAACGCAGTTTTTACATCCATTTGATGTATTTCTAGGTTATGAATTGCAGCGATTGCAATTAGCATCCTAATGGAAGTAATTCTAGTGATAGGTGATAAGTGTCAAAGAAATCTACACCTTCTATTTGTTTATAGCCCTTATCTACTAGTCTAGCTTTATACTTTTCCACAGTTCCATCTACCTTACGTTTTCTCTTGAAGATCCATTTACATCCTATGGGTTTGCACCCTGGAGGTAAATCTACTATCTCCCAGGTTTCATTCTAAACAATAGAATCCATCTCACTAATAGTGGATTCTTTCCACCATGGAGCTTCAGACGAAGTCATGGCCTCTTTATAGGTTTGTGGATCAGTTTCAACTAAACAGGTTATGAAGTCTGGCCCAAAAGATTTTTCTATACTAAGTCGTTTGCCTCTTCTAGGTTCATAAACAGATTCATCTTCTTATATCGGTAAAATATGGCTAGAAGAAGGGACATCTAGGGGATCATCACATATCATGCGAGATTCGGATTTCAACGGAAAAACATTTTCAAAAAATGTAGCATCCCTAGATTCCATAATGGTGTTCACACCAATTTCTGAGTTTTCAGAACTCACAACCATAAACCTATATGCAGTGGTGTGTTCGGGATATCCTATGAAGACACAATCAACTGTTTTAGGTCCTATTTTAGTCCTCTTAGGTGGAGGAATAGATACCTTGGCTAAGGACCCCCACACTTTGAGGTATCCATAAGAGGGTTGTTTGCCTTTCCATAATTCATACGATGATTTGACTGATCCTTTAAGGGGCACTCTATTCAGGATATAGTAAGCTGAGAGGACGGCCTCCCCCCATAAGTCCGCCGGTAGTCCTGAACTGATTAACATGGCATTCATCATCTCCTTAAGGGTTCGGTTTTTCCGTTCAGCCACTCCATTAGATTGTGGTGAATAAGGAGGAGTTACCTCATGAATAATGCCATGTTGTGCACAAAAGTCTCCTATAGGGATTACATATTCACCCCACGGTCATATCTAATGGTTTTAATTGTGGTGTTCAATTGGTTTTCTACTTCTAATTTATACAATTTAAATGCTTCTAAAGCATCATCTTTTCTTTTAAGCAAGTAAATATGACAATATCTAGTACAATCATCTATGAAAGTGACAAACCATTTTTTACCACCTATGGTTTGGATTGATTTCATATCAACTAAGTCTGATTGAATTAACTCTAAGGGATTAGAATTTCTGTGGACATTTTTCTAAAAGGGCTTCTTTGCATATTTTGATTCTACACAAACTTCACATTTATGTTCATATTCCAAATTTAATTTTGGAATGCAGCCAGAGTTTGCCAATTTTTCATTGATTTATAATTTACATGACCAAGTCTACCATGCCAGATATTCAATGAGACAACAACATAAGAAGAATCAATTTTATTAACTTCAACAGAGGTTACAAATAATTTGTATAGGCCTTCAGCCTTATAGCCCTTTCCCACAAAATCCTTTCCCTTAGTGATAATCACTTTCCCAGACTCAACTACAATCTTAAAGCCCTTATCATCTAGCACACCACTTGAAACGAGATTCTTGCAGATGTCTGGTACATGTAAAACTTCATTCAATGTGAGGATTTTCCCAGAGGAGAGCTTCAGCGAAACTTTTCCTTTTCCTGCAACCTGTGCTGCAAATGAATTACCCATATAGAGTTTTTCTCCTTCTCCTACCGTCTGATAGGAGGTGAACATGTATTTACTTCCGCAGACATGTTTGGTAGCTCCAGAGTCTACCCACCAGTCTCTCACATTGGTAACTAAGTTAACCTCAGACACCGTGCCAGAAAACTCATTTTTACTACTTTCAACTAAATTTACATTTGTTTTCTTAAAATCCGCATCTTTGCGTTTTCTACAATGAATTGCCATATGGCCAGACACACCACAAACATAACATGCTCCCTTAATCTTACCGATAGCAGATTTTGGTTTTTGAAAAGTACCTTTTCTTTGCGGGCCAGGCTTGCGCTTGTTGTGGTCCAGACTTAGATTAGCAAATTTGTGTTCGATAACGTGAGCTTTGTTTGACATGTCTCTTGCAGAAGAAACATTCTTGTCTTTTGAACACAACAATTCTTAAACTTGGATTTTCTAGCCCAATTCTACCATGGAAATTTCACCAGTTTCATGCCTTAGTCTTCTCTTGTATTCAGCCCAGGAATTGGGCAATTTTTCAATAACAGCAGAAACTTGAAATGTTTCGTCAATAACCATACCTTCAGCAATTATTTCATTAATAATTTTTTGCAGCTCCAGAAACTGATCAACCACTGATTTATCATTCATCATTTTATATTCCAGAAAACTTGCAACCAGGAATTTTTTACTTCCTGCTGTTTCTGCTTCATATTTATCTTGTAGTGCAGTCCATAAATTGTAAGCATTGAAATTATCCTTAGCATTGTAAAAATCATATAAAGCATCTTCTAGGCAGTTTAAGATATGATTTTTGGCCATGTAATTACTTCTCTTCCAACTTTCTAAGTCCTGTAATTTTTCAGGTTCATTCAGAGACTCATCAAACGGCTTCAGAACCATATCATTTAGCATGTGGAAAATCAGGAAAAATAACATTTTTGACTGCCATCTCTTGAAGTCCTTTCCAGAAACTTCTGAGGTCTGTCAACATCAGTCTTCACCATTGTTACAGAAGTAAAATTTTCAAATTAAACAATTATCGAGTTAGGAATGTTGGAGAATATTCCTGTAACAGTGAACAAACCAAACAGAAGCTTGAAAAGAGTTAAGGGTTAGAATAGATAACACACTTCAGACAATCACACAAACACAGAGAGATGGAGTCGCATGTTCAACAGACTGCCCTTAACTCGATATTTGTCAGGTACAACTTTGGAAAAGTGTTGATATACCTTTAGAGATGACAAATCGAATCCATGATAAAACCACCTGATACCAACCCAGTTAGCAAGACTCGTGGCTGCGACTGGGGTAAGTAAAAATCTGATTTTTGCTTTTCTTTTAAAGAAGAAGAAGACTGTTGAGTTTTTCAAACGGTCAAAATTCATTTAATTAAACATATTTAATTTGAGATATTTAATTAAAATATTTTGTTTATTAAACCTGATTTAATTTTATAAATACAAAACGGTAAAATATTTAATGTATAGAATTAAAATATAAAACCGTTGGATCTTTGATGGGTACACGTATGCACTCGCAGGCACACGCAAGGCTCACGTCAATGGTCACGCCAAGGCTCGCACCAAGGGTCGCGCCAAGGCTCACGCAAAAGCACACGCAAGCTCCACAAGCCCGCAGCCTACGGTGCTTCGGTGCGAAGCACCGCACATGTGTGCATTTGCCCACTAGTCCATTTCCTAAGTCCATATCCAATCCACTAGCTCTTTTTCCTTATATAGAACGTTTGTGGTAATAAGGATAAACTTCCTCCTTGGTTTGCCCAATATGGGACAAACCAAAGGTTTCTCATTTACTAAGAAGTGAAAATGGATGGCCAATTTTTCCACCCCAAGTTTGGACTAGTGACCCTAGGTCCCTTTAATATATATTAAGTAACAAAATTAATTTTAAGTAAGAAATCCATTTTTAATTCTAACAATTTCCATGTTCCCTGCTTTCTCTAAATTCAAGCCTCACGTTTCTCCTCTTTCAAACTCTGTCTAAAACAAGTTCTGTGTCCTATCACCTTTCTTGTTCTTCAATCCCTGCCAATCCCGAGCCTCTCTAATTCAATGTCTAAACTCCATCGAACACACACAGCTTCTTCCCTTCTGACTCTCATCATAAACCAAATACTCTCCACTTCCATCACTTCGAGTTCTCTATCTTCTCAACTGCCAATAGCTACTCAAGCCATAACCAACAACCACCGATCCATCAACTGCCAGACAGACTCATCGATACTTCTTACTATCGCTTACTCCAACCCATCACTTTCAGCAACAACCAGCATCACCAGCATCACCGATCATCACTGACTTCATCTAATCTGCCGGTAATGGAAGCAGTCATCAACTGCCATATTCGAGAATTACCCTTTGTTTTCTAACGACTCAGGTGCCTCAATAACGCACTCTTGAGGTCAAAGCTTATACCGACCATCATTGCTCAACAACTACAAGAACTGGCTATGTTCTTTCGATTTGATTAAAGAAGATGAAGATGGTGTAGTCTTAATGAAAAAGCCTGGTGCCTTTAGTTTTATTTAAAAATGGGAAGCCCTGAGTAGAATGGCCGGTGCCATTAACAGTATTTGAAACTAAGCTACCCCTTAGCGTGCGACGAGGTGTTAATAGTAGTCTCCCTTGAAATAACCTTTTTGCACTTAGTACTCGTTTTGCTCATACGAAGTGAGAATGACCTCGTTCTTTCGCCGTTGGCTTCGTAATTCAGTTCTCTACAAGATGGATGGTAGAAATCCTGGATTTGAATGAGCTACACTGGTTCTTTGATAATTCTTCCCTTATAATACTCCATTCCACTTCTTTCAGAGATGCAACATAACAAAAGACATAAACTACAAAAGTAATAATAATACACAGTAATTCACACAAAATCTACAAAAATAAGCGTAAGAAAATGATACTTAAAATATGTAAATTATGCACTTATCAACATGAAAGGTGTGTATTTTCCCCAAAATGACGATATTATTATAACCATTTAGATTGGTATGTTCTGTGTCCACCGTGTTTTGGTGGATACCGGAAGCTCTGTGAGTGTTCTATTTTCAAGAGCTTATTCTGCTATGAGCCTCTCCCATGACTTAATCGAGGAGGATGAAAATCATATTATTGGCTTTAGTAGCAAAGTTACAAAGGCAATTGGAAAAGTGAAACTGCCCATCACTGTTAGTAACAAGTTTGTTATGGGAAATTTCTTGTTATTAGACTGTCGAGCTCCTTACAATGTGATCGTAGGACGAGACTGATTACATGTTATAGGAGCAGTCACATCATCATATCACCGGTGCTTAAAGTTCGTTACACCTGAAGGTATCGTAAAAGTGAGAAGTGACATATCGCATCCCATAAATGTCATGAGAACGCGATGGACGAATACCGAAAATCAGAAGTGAGCGGGAACTACATCCTGCAGATCGAGAAAAAATAGCAATTACAGAATCCTCTTCCACCGGAATCATATGTGGGGGAGGATGCGGCGAACCCCCCAACAGTGGAAAAACTTGTAGAGGTCCAGATTGGGAGCGAGAAACACAAAACCACGTTTGTAGGGGCCGATTTACCCGCGCACGAACTTGAAGGTTTGCTTAAACTTTTAAGAGCCAATGATGATGTGTTCGCGTGGAGTTTTGCTGAGATGTCAGGTATGGATCCGGATGTAGTGTGTCACAAGATAAACATTGACGACAAGTTCCATCCTGTTCGTCAGAAATTTAGGAACATGGCGCAGAGAAAAAAAAAAGACGGAGTAGAAGAAGAAGTCGAGAAGCTGTTGGAGGCATGTTTTATTCGACTAGTTCAGTACCCATGCTGGTTGTCTAACATCGTAGTCGCTCCAAAAAAGAACGAGAAAATACGTGTTTGCATCGATTATACTGTAATACCGTTTGGGTTGAAAAATGTAGGAGCGACCTACCAACACTTGGTAGACGACATGTTCAAAGATTTGATTGGAAAAACTATAGAGGTGTATATCGATGATATGGTTGTGAAGTATAAATAAGAGGAGTCTCACTTGCTCGATTTGCAAAAGACGTTCGACATTTTGAGAAGATATCGGATGAAACTTAATCCAACAAAATGCTCTTTTGGGTTATCCTCAGGAAAGTTCCTTGGATACTTGATGACCCATAGAGGAATCGAGGCGAACCCGGAACAAATTAAAGCCATTAGGGATATGCCATCCCCAAAGACTAGGAAGGAGGTCCTAAAGTTGGTAGGATGGTTAACAGCTTTAAACCGATTCATTTGACGTTCCTCGCATCGATGCAAGCCATTTTTTGATGTTCTGGAAAAGGCAGTAAATTTTGGGTGGACAGATGAGTGCGAAGAGGCGTTCGATAAAATCAAGCATTTTATGTCTACTCCCCCAATTCTGGTGAGTCCGAAAACTGGGCAACCAATCGGAGTTTATCTGCAGCGACTGAAAGTGATGTAAGCGCAATGTTATTCGTAACTGATCCACAGAAAAAGCATGTTTACTTCGTCAGTAAATCTCTGAAGGGGGCGGAAACACGCTACACCAAAATTGAAAAAATAGCACTTGCTTTACTTCACGCATCTCGCCGCCTCAAGCCTTATTTCCGTGGAAGACAATCGTAGTCTACTCTGATTATCCATTAAAGTAGATTTTAGAACGAGTTGATGATTCAAGCCGTTTTTCCATATGGTCAAATTTTTTAGGAGCTTATGAAATCAAATACAAAACCAGAACTGCTGAGAAAGGACATGCTCTAGCTGCACCGTTAGCATATTTTCTTGTGGACGACATAGACACAGTTATTGATGAAGATGAACAATTGAGGAAACCCGATGATTCAACCACTAATTTGAAAGGGGGCGAGTCTGTGTTAGAGGTCGATATGTCCGAACCACAATGGACTGTTTTTACTGACGGATCCTCAAATTTCAGCGGGGTTGGTGTTGGATGGATTATCCTTACTCCTGATAGACACATTTTTATGTCTAATTTGTTCTTAATTCCTTGTATTATTAGTGCTCGATTTTGTACTTGTTATGGGTTTTTATTTCTTTGTAGGTATTTTTGGGAAATAAATATTTATGGAAAAATCGGCTCAAAAAGTGATAAAAGCACCCCGAGGAAAATTGATAAAAGCACCCCATAAAATTACTAAAGGTACCCAGTGAAAATGATAAAGGCGCCCAGTTGTTGGATAGGGGCACCCTTTCCCCTTCGTTTGAAAATAAAAAAATAGCGGGAAGAATTTTCTTTACGTGAAGAACTTTTCTGATTTATTTGGAAGCGAAATATGTGGGATTTGAAGTATGTTCGATATTTAAAAGGGAAGGAACATTTAAATAAGTGTTGTTGCTGTTGTAGTGAAGTACAGGGAATAGGCGACGATTTATTCAACCCATCTGCAACGAATATCTTCACAACAACAACGTTTATCTTCAGCGGAAACACTTCTCTTTTGTAACAGTGAAAATAGTGGTTTGCAACGTAGTTACACCGTTGCGAACCATCTGTGTTATTATTTTTTCATCTTTCAAACACGTTTTGAGCTAAATACCAATCCTTTGAGGGTGTTTTGAGCAAAATGAGCTAAACCCCATCACTGAGGAAAGGAGGAAGCCATTTTTCCATGATTAATTGGTAACTTTTAATAATTCTTTTATGACTTTTGCATTTATTTCTATTGAACTTATGATTTTTTCTAATTGATTGTGCTTTTATTTGATGATTTATGCTGGGACCTAGAGATTTTGATGATCCATGCTTGTGATTTACAATTGATATTTTAAAAATATACCTTTGGCAGAAATTAGAGTCACTTATTTGAGTTATAATTGTTTAGAATTATTATTTTTGGAACCAATTAAAAGTGGATGGTGAAATCCATAACCTCGATATCTATGAATATTATTGTCATATTTTGTGTATATTTTCTAGTTTAAAATTAGTTTTTAAATCTAAAATCAATCTTCACAAGTTCGAGAGTTTGAAACCTATTTTACCATTATATTAAAATACATCAACTCCCGAAGGATCGAAGGTCGAAAAAGCGACCATACTGGGTTTCCGCGCATCAAATAATGAATCTGAATATGAAGCAACGATTGTTGGTTTGAAAGCCGTCAAACAATTGGGGGAGAATAATATAAAGATGATAACTGACTTTATGTTGGTAGTCAATCAGTTTCTGGGCTCCTAAAGGGCCAAAGATGAAAGAATGATCTCATATCTAGACTACATGAAGAATTTGGTAAGCAGTTTCGACAAATTTTCGATCGAGCAAAGACCAAGGATGGAGAACAGGCATACCGATGTTTTAGCATATCTGTCTTCAGCAAATCGACATAAAAGTTACTCGCTTTGTCGTAGTAGATTTCCAGAAGTTACCTAGCATTTCCGATAGTCACTACACTCTAACTCTCGACCAAGCTAATGGGGGCAAGATGGTAACTAGTCTGATACCAGAAGTTGATGACAACATGGACATTGACAGTCATACAGTGGATGATTCAAGCAATCCTTCAAATATCGACCAAGACTGGCGTCAACCCTATGTTCGATACTTGAAAACTAGTGAACTCCTATACGATAAGTATCTCGTTTCAAAGGAGAGTTAAACCGCAACCAAGTGGCTTTGGAGACGTTTCTGCGATGTATATCCGCCAAGGAAGGACAAACGATATTGGAAGAGGCTGATGAAGAAATATGTGGCAATCACGCTGGGACACAGTCTCGCGCATAGAGTGCTTACCCAAGGATACTTCTGGTTGTATATGCAAAAAGACACAAAGAAGTACGCAATGAAGTGTGTGGCTTTCCAACAGCATGCTCCAATTCCGAAGAGATCCCCCAACGAATTGCATCATGTCTTGAGTCCCTGGTCGTTCGCTAAGCGGGACTAGATGTCGTCGGACCTCTCCCTCGAGCTCCAAGAGGGGTAAGGTTTGTATTGGATTCCACTGATTACTTTGCCAAATGGGTTGAAGCATTAGTGTGTGTGGATAGACACGACGTACGGAGATTCCTGTGGAAAAACATTATTTGTAGATTTAGTATCCTGTATGAGTTGGTGTCAGATAAGGGGAAACAGTTCGATTCCGGATTGATCAAAGACTTCTGTGAGGATCTTAGTATTCGACATAATTTCTCAGCTCCTTATTACGCTCAAAGCAACGGTCAGGCAGAGCAACAAATCGTGTTATCATGGATAACCTCGAGAAAAGGCGAAGGGAAAATGGACGAAGGAATTTCAAGGAGTCCTATGGTCTTACCGAATGACTCCAAAAAGATCAACTGTTTTTTTCCCATTTACACTGGCATACGCAACTGAAGCAGTCATACCTACCGAGATGCACCTAAGCACTACTAAGACTCGAGCAGTCGGGTCAGGAAACAATGATAGAATTCTGGCTTTTGGATAAAAAGTTGCTGGAGGAGCAGAGAGAAGCATCACTACAATAGTTGGTGCGATGCAGCAAGCAGTCAAGCTAAGCTACGGCCGAAAGGTCAAGGAACAAGCATTTAAACTAGGAGAATACGTGCTGAAGAAAACTCGAGCAACAACAATAAAATCCAGTTGCGGGAATCTCTGAGCAAATTGGGAGGGTCCATATATAGTAGATAGACCTGCATCTGGCGATTCCTACTACTTAAGAAAGCTCGATGGGACTGAAGATTCCAAACCATAGAAACCTTGGAATTCTTTCCACTTAAAGAGGTTTTTTAATTAGTTAGATTTCATAAAAATAGTTACGTTAATATCCCACTGTGCTACACTATTTTTCCTTTGTGTCGATTTTGTCCCATTCTTCATGAGAGTTGTCTTTCCAACTCCACCCATCCCATATATGCCTATAATTCTCACAGGACTTTCCTCATCAGCCAATAACCTCCACATTTCCTCTAGCTTTGACTCCATTGCCACACCTTGGTTGGTGGGTATCTCTCGGACAACTTCGGATTGGCATTTATCAACCAAAATTTTGGAAGACACCTTCACTCCAACACCTTCATTCCAAAATTTATCTGCATCATTCAGCTTTTTTACCACTATCTTACCAAGATTGTAACCACCACAACTATTTTTTTGACCCCAGCAACAAAAATAGCTTCCTCCGAATAATATGTTTTCTATTTCTTGTTCCAAGGCTTCTACTCTTTGGAGCCAACCACTAACTTCATGGGTACGTTTTGCTGGCTCCGTTGGGTTTGACTCCGCGGTACAAACCCTTTCTTTCACATCATCTCTTCGATCTTTCAGTTTCATGATTGAACTCTCTAATGCATTTAGGTTTTGTTTGAGCTCACATTTCTATTGTCAGCAGAACAACTCCATAGACGAGAGAATATGTCGATAATGGGAGTAAAATCCATTGCTGATTACTTAAGCAAGAGGACTGTGTGTGTGTAACCAAGAAGATGAAAAAGATGTGTATATTGGATATTGGTAGACTACAAGGTGAGATTGATCAAACAAACGTTGAGGAAAAATTTATATTCCACAAGTCCATGCATATACTATACTTGCAAAAACGATAAAGGAAAAAGAATAAATGAACGAACACCTTTTCTGTTTTCATGTGTATGGCAAGCACACTGTCATCATATGCTTGTAGAATAAGTTAAGAATGATCTATATTACCAAAGAAGCATTGCTGTTCTGGCATTCCAAAGTGATGTCTCGGCTTTATTTTGCTTTCTCTTTGTCGATATATGTGTTTCCTGTGCGTAAACGTAGGATGATCTTTTGCGGAAGTGCAACTGCATAATCTCGTTTAAAACTTGCATTAGATTTTGCTAAATGTGTACTCGGTTCATAGGAGAAAATGTCACAGGAATTTTGTTGTAGCTATCTCCTTTCTTGAAGGAATTTTTCTATGCATGGTAAAAACGCACTGCAACTTTCTTTTTGGGTAAAGCTGGAGATATTTATGCAGAAAAAGTACTCAGCATTGGTCAGCATATCAGCCAGTTGTCCATCACATACATGATTATTGAAACTGAACGAAGGACTGGCTATAAGTTGAAATTCAATCAACACTGTTTGTAATGAGTTAAATTTGGAAGCTTAAAGATCATTTCATTAAGGTGGGTATAACAACCACATCTAATAACCCAGTGAAACAAACGGCATTACATGAACTTATGACCTTAACACAGTAAAAAAAGAACTCAAATAAAAGAAACACACTCAGCTCTAAGAATTGAGATGATTAACGAAAAAAATCTAATTGCGAATAAGGCAGAAATCCCACTGCCCTGCCCTTAATGATGAGAGGTTAAGTGTAGGATTTGATTATTTTTCAACCTGATGATCATTTGCCAATTAAGCTAAGTAGCACAAGCTTTATCCGAGCATCAAACCGTGGTCTGACAAACTTCTCTTCGGTCATCTGATTTAATCGCCCTACCATTGCAGGGGTTAAGTAATTGATATGGTCTCCGACTTCTCCTCGGCGAAAAAATGTACTACATTCAACCTCTAGTACTGGCAATTTCCCATTCTTATTCACTTCTAAACTGCTCAAATGATCGAAACTGCACAACTTCAATAATCCCTCAACCACTCCCTCACTTTCTTCCTCTGCCGAAAACGGGTAACCCAAGAACTGAGCTAACTTGATCATATGAAGGTAACTTGAGTTCCTCATATTTTAAGAAAAAAAACTTTTGCAGGAAATTGCAAGCTCATTTTCCAATACTCTGGAACATGATCCCAAAAGGGTCCATATTCAACAACACCTTCACAAAACTGCTTATAAAACTCTTCTAGTGAAATGTTTTCCAAATTCTTGGTTCTAATTTTGGTAATGAAATGCCAGTATGAGATGAGAGCATCCTTGGGATCTCTACATATATATAAATTAACTAACACTTTGAGTCCTTGATGCATTCAAGCAAAGATGCAAGAGGAAAATGATTTGCTAAAAGCCGGTTGTTAACCGAGAAACACGTTAAATCCGGGTTCTGGTCAGCCGAGTAAAGATGATCCAGAAAAGATAGAAGTAAATGTGGATTGTTAGTGAGAAGAGGGTGGTGTTGTTTGGAGGTTGCGGTATTGAAATGATACCTGTTAATGATGGCGAAACACAGTGCTTTCAACCAAGTTGTGCCACATTTAGGATATGTCGCAACGACAAGATCGCTATCAAGAGCTCTGAAGTTTCTTTGCATATTAGAACACTCTGTAGCTCTACAGCACCGTACCAAAAATTGTTGTATTGATAAATCTGATCTGAACGCATCCATGCTTTTTGTTTTGGTATGGATGATAGCAAATCTCTGGTTTCTTGGGTAAATTCCGAGTCTTTTGACTGTGTTGAAGCCATATGATAGATAATTTCTTCTAAGTTTCTCTTTAGATAGGATTGAAGCCCTCATTAAGAGTAATGCTTCACCAAAATACTGCTCTCATTGTAAAATAGTGGGCATATTACAGGTGAAAAAGCTAAGTTGGTGAACAGGTAGAACAACCGACAGGGAATCAATTCCAATCACTATGGTTGACCTATTGTTATGCACTCTTAAAATTAAAAATGACAAACAGCTATCAAAGTCTTGTTCTGCCCAAGGCAGAATTTGAAATTTTGTTAAAGACCGACTATAAGTTGGAAGTCAGTCAACACTGTTTGTAATGAGTTAGCTTTAGACAATAGATAGATTGTAAAATATTAAGGTCACACAGGTTTGAATGTTTAGCTAACATAGTACGTTTCATACACTGCAAGAAGAGCATAGAAAAAGATTGCAAATACAGAACACCAAATTCATTTTAGACGAGATGGATAAATTACCACCACTTGAAAAACCGAAAAACGGAAAACAAGATGAATAATCGTGCAATAAGTAGCAACAAGCTTATAGAACCCTAGAAGAACAACACGTGCAGATGGCATCTAAAGTCAGAAAACCTACATGATTTTGATGTGCACTCAAGTTATCCTTCAATAATTATCATGACACTTACATGGAACAGTAATTATCAGTCTTCAAAGGTAGGTGAATACCAGCAATCACCCACTGATTTCCTTTAATCTGTTTATAGGTTACAACTATACAATTGATGAAGTTCATTTAAGAGTCATGATAGTTCCAAGAAGTTGGGTCACCGACAGTACATACAAATTCCCACCCCACGATTACCTCCTCTCAAATAATTGACTCCTCAAAGCTCTGACAAATTTATCAAGGACTTCATGGTTTTCTGCTAGGTACTTTTCGGCTTCTTGTTTATCTTTGAGGAGTTTTCCTTCTATATAATAACCATCAATCATTTTCGAGATGACCCCATGTGTACAAGCCATCTCTAAGACCTCTGCTTCACTGATAATGCCCTTCCCAAATGATATTTCAAGCTCAGCCTTCTTCATTGCTGGTGCCAGTTTGTTTTTCACGATTTGAACACAGATAGAAACCCCGGTAATCTAGAAGAAGAAAAGAAAATATGACAACCATTGGACCCAAAAAAAGTTGCATGATAACAGTATAACCAATTAAGTTTTCCTGTATTTAGTTGTTAGCTAGGCAAAGATAAGGAAGTAGATTAAATGAAAGAAACAGTATTCAAGATTCAACATGTATGTGGACATTTAGGTAAACTTTCACGTAGATATGTTGTTTTTTCTCTTTCATAAAGCAATGGTTCAGTAGCCCACCTTATTTTACCTCTCTTCCAAAGTAGTTAAACAAAGATTGTGCCTCTAGACATATTGGAGACAGGCTCAATTTATTCATATGGTAAAAAAGTAATACTGTAACAGACGATTTACCTCATCTTCATTCCTCAGTAATCCTGCTTTCATAGTTTTCATTCGCACAGCTGGATAAAACTTCATCGCACTTCCACCACAAGTCACCTGAGTTGCAGGTCCAAAACAATCGGATGGCTTATACCTGACCTATGGAGGATAAAGTCACAGTATTTGTTGTAGATCACAGAAGAGAATAAGAAACAATGCCAAAATATCAAAATTGTTCAGCCAATTGGACAAAAGTCTTTATACCTGGTTGATGAAAATAAGAACAGTCTGTGACCGGCCCAATGAAGAATGAATTTTGCGTAGTGCTTGAGTCATCAATCTTGATTGACTTTTAGGAAGAGGGCCGTCTAGAACATAATCAAGTTCAGATTGGGAAACAAGAGCTGCTACCTGCCATGGACAGCTTACATTAATATGCAGAGTAGATAAAATAATAGCAGCAAACAAAAGTACTATCATGAAGAACAATGTCAACCACAAATAGATGTCAAGTAGAATAAGTTGAGGTAACAGATATCCAACATCCACTGATCACCAGAAGTAACTTTTGCAAATGCACTGACTTTACATTGCAAAAGTTACTGTGTTTGTGGTATGTAAGACAACATGTAGATTATTTAAAAAAAGAAAGAAAAAAAGAAAAAAGAAAGAAAAAAAGAAGAAGAAGACACCATCTAATACAAATCAGAATATACAATACTATCTTAAGTATTCTGCACCATCAGTATTGATAGATTCTTTTTCCCTTCAATGTTGTTTGACTCTATTCAGATGATGCCATTAACGACACACTTCTGCTTCACCCTGACCGGGTGGGTCTTATAACCTATGTCTAACCTGAACTTAAAATTCTTAGAGTAGGTTATTCAATATAAATAACAGATTAACAACTACAAAGATGCGTTTCAAACAAACAACACCAAAGAAAAAAATGTCTAGAAATCATTACTTACACTATCAACCACAATAACATCAATTGATCCACTTTTAATTAGTGTATCAACTACACTTAATGAACTTTCCGCAGATTCCAAGTGTGAAACCAGAAGATCTTCTGTATTTACACCTATTGACTCTGCAAGCGATGGATCCAATGCATTCTCTACATCAACATATGCACAGTATCCTGCAGAGCCACAAATAAGGGTCATTTCTGATGGAATAGTTTAGACATGGAGCAAGAGTTTTGCAGAAGCTTCTGTGTTTACACCTATTTGTGACCATGGACAACCATGAAAAAGGTAGTTGTGTGAAATATTGGTACGAAAACATAACCATTAAAGTAGTGACCATGTAAACAAAGTAATATGTGGATGCAACAATTGATTCACAGGTATAATAGCTAAGAATACCGAGAACTCAAATGTGTTAATCGTTCGGCCTATAGACAGAATAACTTATTTAGAACGCCAAGCATTTACTGGTCACTCGAGGCACTTCAATAAACTCTTTTCTTTTAATATAGACAGAATATTAGTGTTTTTCGTCATTACCATATCTGCCAACAACATCTTTCATGTATGTGTTTGGTGATATATCTGCCAATAATATCTTTTCTTTGCCGATCAAAAAAAAAAACAATTTGCAACTTAACTTGTTAAAATGTGAAGGCTAATTACTCTGACCTCTTTTCTCTTTCCAGTAGAGAAGAACAGTATAGGGCTTACCTATCAGTTGAATGACACGCAAGAAAAGGGCCAAACAGGAACCCAAACTATTCTCCTAATAAGAAAACCAGCTGAGTGTCACTGCTGGGACTTCAAATCATGACACTTCTTAGACAAGGTGTATAGTCCAATCACAGTAAGTAAAATCTCGAGAACACACATCAGGAAGTCCATAATCTAGCAAAAAAAAAGAGGTTTCAGATCCCTCGAACTCCAAGGAGTGACCATAACACATACTTCTCACTTAGAAACGTCAAACACCCCAGGGAGGTGAAATTGGAACACTGTCATAGCAAAACACCTGTTTCAGAATGTTTGCAGCAAATGCTGGAGTGTCTCACACATATCAACAGCATCAATTGCTATCGATGAGTAGTTATATAAACTAATGCTCTTCAAAATATGGATACTTTAGGAGTTGTTAAGTCTGTGACTGCCTGTGACTGCCATAAGGAAATATTGCTTTCTAAGGAATGACGTGTGGTATGCATACTGAAGCCAAGGCTCCCCTACATATAATTTCTTGTGTTATATAACAAAATTCCATTTCAAATTGCATACTAAAAAACTCTTTATAAATTTGTAATACATGGGAGCCTACAAATCTGCGTGACATCCTTCTCAACGAGACCATCCTAAATCACATCAAAAAAATGCGGCATTGTCACAACAGAAATCCTAAAATAATAGCTTGTGCACCTGCTATCCCAAAAAATGCTTTTATCATTTGAACAGAGTCTCTCCCAAATATGCAGTAGCAGTGATCAATATATAAGCATGATTAGAATCATCCGCTATCTGAATTTGCTTCTCTAAGGAGTCATATAAGTTAAAAATTCCTCATAGATGACAAGTAGCATGTTCGTGATAATCTATGTGAAGATACATACTGATACTGTATCTAACAAGTTTATGGTTTCAAGGTAGCAGTAGGGTCAGAAAAGAGGTACAATAAGGAGTGAGCCCTATCCGAATATGCTCACCAAGGGAATCATTGTATTTTCGACTAGCATGACCATGATTCTATATTGCAAACTGACAATAAATTCTCAATCAGAACTTATGCCAGACGTGTAAGTATATACCGGACACATACCTCCAAGCTTTTGAGCTTCCTTGATAACATGAAGGGCAAGTGTTGTTTTCCCTGATGCTTCTTCACCAAAAATTTCAATGATTCTTCCCTGTTGCAATATCAAGTAGATATAAGAAAATTAATGATCTATCCTGTATAATTCATAAAATTGCACTGGCAGAAGTGTCGGTCATGTTAGTAATTGGGCCATGACACGAAGTTGAAATACAAGCCTCTAGTAGCATCCAAAAGCATTTGAACTGCTGCATGGATACCAACTGAAATTTCCGAAAATTTGGGAAGAAAGATGAAAAGGATATTTTTGATAGGTGCAGTATTTCAAAATCACCTTCCAAAACTTTTAAGCTTCAGATTGTTAATAACTCGTTCGGCTAGTAAAATACAGAGATGTGCAAAATTGCCGTAGGATAATAGCTTAGCCTCCGAAACACAAGACCAACTTGGATAATAATCTTATATTATGCCCAAGATTTTGAAGGGACCCACACAATTGTGAAGATCATATTTTTCCTTGATCATCATGCAAAGACTGAAAGTTGCATCAAGCAGATCCAATATTAGAATCAATTTTTTTACCCATGATTTGGGATAAGGCGAGGACAAGAATTATAGTCTTGTTCTAGATCAATTCCAGCAGTCATAAAAATTAGTGGCGTGGCACACTCTTCAATGTTACAAGGAAAACCAAACCAATCATCCCAAGTCAAGTAGCTCTTCTTTCCTTGTTACCATAGTAGTATGAAAGCTACATGTTATGTCCTTCAGAGACTATCTCCTTCTGTACTAATAAAAGCTACATGTTCTGTCCTTCGGAGACTATCTTCTTCAGTGTGTACAGCTTAATATTTGCTTAAATATTCTTACTTCACATGAGCATAAGTTCCAAAAGTGGGTCCTCTATGTTTGTATAGTAGGGTAGCAACCAAGTTGGACTTCAAGCTTAAAGTGGCATCTGATAGTGCCTGTATAATTAATTTTGAAACCGCACAAACATAGATAGGTACAAAAATATACAGCAAAAGACTATGCAGAAATGGTCCAATGTCCTTTTAAAATAGCCAATTACCTTAGGTAATCCTCCAATTCCAAGAGCCAGATCCAGCTTCAAAGAGCCAGTAGATATAACTTGTGCATGTCGTGAACCAAAAAATCGTCTCAATGACAACATAGAACCTGTACCAAATTCACTAGAAAGTTGAGCGACAGCCTGATGAAGTGCAGCCTCTTTTTCCATCACTTCGCAATCATCCGCCGGCCGTTCAAATTCGAATTCTGACATCATTTCCACTACTAAAAAGAAAGCATTCAGTATAAAAAATCTAAAGAACAAACTTCAGCATTTCATTGTACTATCTATTTTGAACTAGCTTTTTGATAGGGTAACAAAGAGAAGGAAGTCAATAGAAGGATATTATGTTTACAGCATTAGGGAAGTATACTTGACTGAGACAACAACTCTCACACCTTTAATACATAAACAATGCTCTTTAGAGTCATAATGTTTAAAACTAAACAAATCATTCCCAATATATTATCTTGAAGCTAAGGTAGACTGCAATAAAGAACACTCTACGAACAAAAACATTGGCTTCTTATACTCCGACACTCTCGATGTGAGGGTCACAGAATAAAACGACCATGATTCTTTCAGTAGTTAAAAAAATACACGTGTGTGTGAAAATCTGAGGCATGCATGTTATTTCTAGTACAAACTCATATTTTCTCAATGGGATTAAGACCTGCTTTCCTCATGCCTCGAGTTGAAAAACCAAAGTCTTCGTAACATGAAAGTTTCATAGAAAATATTTTCACTGACCTTAAAAAAAAAGTAAGCTGATAAGAAAACGCTTCGATAACTGGAAAAGAACACATAAACTGTATCAGGCAAACTCCGCATTTTAATCTAACGCTTTGCTCGCAGTTCATTAAATCATTAATTGGCAATTATCAAGGAAAACCACCTTATACATCTCCACCAGTGAAACTATATAAGAATTAGAAGAGAATTACTATCCAAGCAATTCCGGTTTTAGAATTCTACTCATAAGAGAAAAACTAGAGTTGATACTTCCTGCATATTATAAATTTGGGTAGAGTTTGAATGAAGATAGTGATAAATGATATTAATAATATGATGAACCACCTAGAATATCCATGTGCACACAAGCTGTGACAAATGATAAGATAAACACAAATTTAAATATAATCAATTTTAAAAGAGCCGAAGACCATAAAACCGTTCAGTTACCTCTCAAAGTCTCAAATGCACTTGATGAACAGTTTGTAAACCAGGTGCGTGCCTCACTATAAGGTAATGCTTTTTATAGCATGTAAAAGAAATTGTCAAGGAATAAAGGTAAAGAGTACAAAGGAGATGGAAATTACCTGCAGAGGAAAGGAGGTGGCTACGAATTCCAAGTAAGTCAAGTCTATTTCGTTGTTGTCGCTGTAAATTAGATCGAGAATATTTAAACATCCAATATAAGAGGCAGACAATTGTGAGAGAAAAAATCATACCAATGGATAAAATTTATCATCAAAGATTAAAGTCATATAATTTTAAACTAAAAACCCTTGGGATGAATAAAAAGACAAGTTTTCTACTACACATCTCTATATATACTCTTTATGACGAGGCTTCAAATTAGCCGTATAAGCCATTTACATCATGCAACTTCCATAAGTATATAACAACTACTTTGTACATTTCCATCCGCACCCAAATCAAGATAAAAAACGCTGAGTTTTCTAGAAAATGGATTTTTCCATTATGTATATATCAAGATCAACCCTTGAGTCATATTTTGTTTGATCCCTACATTCACTATAAGCATTATATGCACCATGAGTTCAAATGCCCCAGTAAGTAGTGATAATGGCTTTTACTCAAAATTCAAAACCATGTATAACTCTTACTAACTGGTAAATAAAGCTCTGGGGGTAACCCCAGACACTTACGATATAAATGCCAAGCTCAATACATCATATCAAAGTAAGCAGCAATATAAAATTGCGAGTCTCCAAATGAAATCAAGTTGTAACCCAAATCCTCACTCCTTGTATAAACTGAACATTTTCACATTTCCAAATTTGAGAACAAGAAAACAGCCAGAAGTTCTTTCGATTTTGAAACATCAAAAGAACTTCTTAAGTAATCTGAATAACAAAAACCCAAATATTGCAAACTTTATTGGATAGTAAAGTTAATTTCTTTTCATTGGCAGAAGAAATGATTAGATAGTGAAGTAGGTTCAAACCTGTTGCAGCGAAGAGAATGTAAATGGAGAGGAAGACGTTGTTGTGATGACATTGAAACGAATGGATCGATGAAATGCAGAGGAGATTAGTTTTAGGGCTCTCATTGTGCTAAAAATTAGGTCTTTTTCTTTTCCAAGTTTTCAAGTATGCGCGCCCTTTCTTTTAGGTTTCCTTCCAAACTTCAAAGCAAGAATCATTACGGCAATGGATATCTCAGCACAGCTTCTTACTATGTCAGCCCCAGAACTTAATTTTTTCCATCACACCATTATTGCATCATAATATCAGACCTCCGCCTAGACAGTCACTAGGACTAATAGCTGCTATTACAGGGGTTTTGAAATTGAACTAGAGCTGCACATAGATTGGGTCGGTTTTTAGCTAATACTGTCGACCAAACCGATTGTAACCGGCCCAAATTGGTCCAGTCGGTGACGATTTTTCCATATATGCTATAGGCTATCATAGGGGTGAGACTTGGGTGGATCAACCTTCCTAATTCATGCCCAACCCAAATGTTAGGCGGACAGTGTAAAATTTTAACTAACCCAAGCTAATTTAGACAGGCATGGGCAAAAATTTTATAAACCTCAAACAATTCGTCCAACCCGAAGATCTGTAATGCAATTTATATACTTATTCATCGTGGCTAATTTGAGGCCTAACCATTTTATTTAAAGCCTACCAAATTTTGTTTCCACCTAGATGAGGGGATAAGGGGTATCTAAAAAGGGAGAAACTACTAAATTACTCTCACTAGTTAAATTATGTTTATATCCTTATTCATAATACTTCCAATCTATCTCCATTTCACTCAAAACGATCACAAATTGGAAAAATTTAGATTTTTGAATTTTTATTGGGTTCAAGAACAATCGACCAATAAGGCACTTACATGATGGCTGGTTGTTCTTGATGTTCTTATCCATGAAGAACATCAATCCAGAATCGCCATACGTTCTTCGTTATTATGGTCGATTGATCATAGTCTGTGGATACAATCCTCCACAAGTGCCGATTGACAAAAAAAAACTCAAAATGGTAGTTTTTTGCAAAAAAAAAATACATCCATAACCGGTGGATAAGGTTCTCCACATGTGACGATTGTAAAAACTCAAATTCGATAGTTTTTCTGTAATTCTTTTTTGCCAAAATCGGTTGATATAAATGTACTTATTAGCCGATTGTAAATCTGGCATTTTTTTCGACTGTTTTTGCTTATAACTTCTTCATCTAACGTCGAAACAACCTCATTCTTTTTACGTTGAAATTATATTATCATTCTCTAGAAGATAGAGATAAGAATTCATGGATTTGGACAAGTTCCACTTGGTCTTGGATCCATCTTTGCATGTAATACTTTTCCTTGGATGTCTTATAATACTGCATGCAAATATGGATCCAATACCAAATGGAACTTGTCTAAATCCAATAATTATTAGATCTATATTGTAGATAATGAAAATATGAGTTCAATGCAAAAAAATGAGGTCATTCAGACGTCGGACGAAGAAGTTATGAGCAAAATAGTCAAACAAATGTCAGGTCTACAATCGGCTGATAAATGCATTTATATCAGCCGATCCTGAATTTATTTTATTTTTATTTTTTTTGTAGAAAAACTCTTGAATTTGAGTTTTTATAATCGGCACAGTATGGAACCTTATCTACCGATTATGGGCGTATTTTATGCAAAAAACTATCGTTTTTAAGCTTTTTTTATTAATCGGCACTTGTGGAGGATTGTATTCTCCGATTGTGATCAATCGGCCATGAAAATGAAAAACTGTGTCGATTCCGGGTTGATGTTCTTCATAGATAAAGAACATCAAAAACAATTGGCCATAAAAATGAAGAACATATACCGATTGTTGGTTGATGTTCTTTATAGATCAAGAACATCAAGAACAATCGATCATCGTGTAAGTGTCATATCGGCCGACTGTTCTTGAACCCAATTGTTTTTCAAAATTTTGAAATTTTGAAATAAAAAATAAATCAAAATTTTCATATTTTAATATGAACCAACACTTGTTAATTTTACATCTAACACGATTATTTAACTACTAATTAAATTAATTAGTTACACTAATTAATCAATGATTAATTAGCCATTAATATAAATAGCTAGATAAAAAGTTTTTTATTTTTCTTCAAATGTCTCTTTTTAGTGTTTAGTGATAGGCTTCAAGTTAACAAGGTTATTCATTATAGTAATTCTTAAATTTAATGAAGAAAAATATATATTCTATATTTCACATTAATAGTATTTACGTATTAAACATTAAATTTTGTTATATTACTGTAAATATTCCTTTTTAAAAAAAATTAATTATCATTCTGGTAGTTTTATATTACATTCGTCCTTGTAAAAGAGATACTATCACTTTTTTACTATAATTTATTTTTAGACTAAAATAAAAAATGATAGTATCTCTTTTGCTGGGACAGAAGGAGTATAAATTTTATTTAAATTATTTATTATCATTACATAGCCAAGACTTCCATAGGCCAATCCGAGGAACTTGGAAAGGCCGGGATGCCTCGTGGTCCTGCCATGGGCAAAGTTTCCATGGGTTTAATGGGAAATCCCGCTGAAAGATTTTTAACTCGGGATTGGCTTGGCCAACCCTTCGAACCTGACCACCCGACTAAGTCCCACCTTTAGGTTTGATATTGAACTAGATATGTTCATCGGTCGGTAGCTCAGTTTTAAACCGAAATCGTTGACCAAACCGGATGTGTAACTGACCCGAATTGGTCTGATAGGTTACAATTTTTCCACATGTTTTATAGTCTACTTACTATAACAATGTTAATAAGAAATAAGTTGATGTTTTTTCCATAGGCTAGCTATAAGTCAGTGGATTATCTTCGATGGTTTGTGATAAAATTTAAAAGTTAACAAGAATACGAAATAAGTAGTGCGAGTTTTAGATGGATTTTGAAAAGAAAATTAAGCTGAAAAACCGTAAAAGCTTGAACTGCTGAAATTGATTATTGTTAATGAATGATATGATCGATGAATGATTTAGAGTTACTATGAGAAGAAGATATATGGGTTGTCGTTGGATTAGAAATTGACAGGAAAATGGACGAAGTTGTAGGAGATTTGGGTTTGGTTTGATATTTATGGTGGAATTTTATGGAAACTTAAAACACTCGATAGTACTTCGAAAATACACAAGCATAGTATCGCATTTGCTTTGCCCGTAGAGCTCCTAAAACTATATTGGATGGAGCAAGACTAGTTATTTGTAAATTTAAACTTCTTATTAATCTTCTTGCTCACTTACAAATGATGTTACAAATGTATATATATATATATATATATATATATGCTTAGTTCAACCAACATTGTATACTCTATAATTCTCTAGAATATTCACAAGTTAGCTTAACTTTAACAACAAACACTAACTTATCTAGATTTCTAACAACAATAGACTTTTTCACACTTATCTAACAAGTAACCAACCAACTAAATAGATTGTTCTTCTAACTTTTTTTACTGATTACAACTCTAGATAGTTATAGATTAACTTGTATAGATAATTCCCTCTAATTTGTAATTGGGGTAACATAACCGAAACCGGTCTTCACCCAGTTTCTCATTCATTCTTCACTTCTCATGCTCATGGAGTTTTTTTCTTTCACATCCGATATTTCTTCGTGTCGACATCGCCTTGTCTTCTCATAGTGCCTCCATAGTTTCATCTTCTATCCTCTTTAGTACTAGCTAGCTTACAATTATACTAGACTCTTAGTGGGTACGTGCTCACCATCCTGGACTTTACTCGTCCTTGGCATCGACCTTTACGTTCGCAGCCTTTACGAAGCTTGATCCTTATAGGCTTCGCATTGTGCCAACTTTTTTATTTCTGTCACGAGTAGAGGACTATTATCTCGTGACAACATGGCTTTCTCGTGCCATCTTCACTTTTTAATATTTGAGAATGCGGGCGGATTGCTTCATTCCCTCAAATTCGTATTTGAAAGTGCATTCTTCTGTGAACCTCCTACGACTTATCTTTTCTCTTGCTAGTTTTCCTTTCATGGTGGAAATTTTACATCTTCAAAGCTACTTTAACTTAGCTTGGGTCTTCACACGAGCACTATATTTTTCTTTTTTAATCTTTTCTTTTAATCTTTTCCTTTTACTTAGATATGGTGATAACTTATATTGGGGTTCTAAAACAAATAATGCAAACTCAAATTTTAGATAGTTGAGAGTCGTACCTTTTATATTTATATTTTATTTAAATTCCATAAAGATTTTGATTCTCGCCAATAACTTTCACGCCCATATTAATTGAACCTCCGCTCTGATACCATGTTGGAATTTTATGAAAAGTTAAAAATACTTGATAGTACATCGAAGATATACGAGCATATTATCGCCTTAGCTTTTCTCGTATAGAGCTCATAAAACTATAGTGGATGCAGCAAGACTAGTTATATGTAAACTTTAGCTTCTTATTGATTTTCTTGCTCACTTACAAATGATGATACAATTTCCTACATATAGTCTTAGTTCAATTGATATTGTATACTCTATAATTCTCTAGAATATTTACAAGTTTCTCAACCCTAACAACCGACACTAACTTATCTAGATTTCTAACAACAATAGACTTTGTTTACACTTATCTAACAAGTAACCAACCAAATAACTAGATTATTCTAATAACTTCTTTTATTGATTATAACTCTGGATAATTCTAGATTAACTTGTCTAGATAATTCTCTACTAATCTAGACAATTACGAATTACTATTTCAACAATCGAGAAAACAAGAAAGAGTACATTGTTGTCGTTCAAATAAGTGATGTATTTTCATGTGTATTTCGAGTTCATTTGGACAATGAATATTGGATGCAGCTATTGGATTCGAAGATTCAACAACAAATACAATGATCTTGGCTAGCAAAAAGCTAACAAGTGATGTAGATATCGTTAATATAGAAGATTAATGGTTATGGATTAATGTGTTTCGGTGCTTTTGAATGAACTGAATTTCGGGTATCTATCCAACTCGAAATTGCAGGGTTTAGAAATCAGAAGAAGATTTATCTCTCAACTAGATGAAACACGCACAACAGTTGTTCGATAAAAGTCCAAAGAGAAAATCAATGGTTATGATTCCCGATTTTTTCCTGGTATTGGCTATCAAACCATAGACCGAGCCAAAAGTAAACTGGTTGTTATAAATAGAACAATATACTGAGGTGACATACACAGTCGGTTCGGTTTAGACAACGGTTTCGTCTGGTCTAGTCAGTTTATCCGTTTTTCTGTGTAATTCTAAGTTGAACAACCAACCTTCTATGTGGGAGGAAGATAGGAATTCATAAAACTGCAAGGCGGATCCTAGCCCCACAATATACACTAAGGGAAGTCAAATGAAGTTTTCAAACTGAAGATTTAGCCACTATGGATGGCCAACGTTGGTGTATCCAATTAAGATTTTATTGGATATTCATAGATTTTTTTAATTGGTAAACTTTACTTGAACCAAACAAATTTTGAATTTTTCCATGGATAATAATGGATTCTTTACTTGATAATTATGAATTTAATTTTACAGAGACATATGGATATTTGTGGATTTATTAAACGAATGTGCTTCACTCTTTCAAAAGTTTAATCAATCTAAGAAGGCTAGTAAAGTTTTTAAACTCTCTTCTTCTCAAGGTATGAAAGACAACGCTAAGCGTAATAGAAATACTAAAAGTGCACCTCAACACAACCTAATTGTGTCGAAAAAGTGTGTTATAATCTCATGTATCCACTTTAAAAGGTAAGGAAAAAAACACAAATAAAGAGGAGCAAATTAGTATTTGGGTCGTGGATTTTTGTACATCTTTGTGTTTGGTTCGTAAGTTTGTTCAGGTTAGTGTTTGAGTCGTTAACCTGTTAGTCAACTAGGTTAAACTAGTCAAACTGTCAGAACAATTAAGGATAGTTAGTTAGTTAGTTATATTATTTACACATTTGCCATCTAGTAACTCCGTTATTTTATTTATATTAAACGGTTGAGAACAATCCACGTATATGGTTTGACATTAAAATATAAAATAAATCCTATTTTATTTTGTTTTTGACCCTTTTCTCCATAAGCATCTCTTATTTTTTGTAGTTTTTTTTTTCTTTTTTCCTGAAGCATCTTTGTAGTTGATCTCCCTCTTGATTAATCTTTTTGATTAAAAAAGACCCGAGTAGGACCATCATAATTGATCTATGAATTAACAGTATTACCAGTCTTGAGACCAGTACTAATTATATCATAATCAACAACTTTAGCTGAAATTAAAATATTTAAAGCTAACCCAACATGATTTCCATTAATATCTTGGAATTCTAAATCCATTAATGTATCGAATTCAACTCTAACAAACCCTTTCTCAGAAGTATCTAACCCAAGAAACCCACCAAATTATCCAATTGTTTGAGAATCAAATGAGATTGTAAAAGCAAATCCACCACCAACTAAAGACGGGTTTAGATTAGTAATTGAGAAAGTACATAAAGTTGAGAGTAGAGTAAGAACTTGAGATCCTTGTTTTCTAAATTTGATTGGTTTACTATAAAGAACTTTAGCTACCTGATCACGTGTTAATCTTAGCGATCTAATGTTTAAATGAGCATCTTCTAGTAGCATTAAAATTCTTAAACTTAGTTTCCAAAATAAAACTTCACATCGTATACTCAAGTATGAACAAAATCAATGATAATAAGAGTGAATACTTCACCGTTGTTAAATTTTTGAGAGCCCATCTTTAGATATAGGTTGCTTCAAGATATGAAAGGAATGGATATTTGACGGATAATAGTGATGGGTGAACGAAAAATTGAATCGATCCAGAAACATTTACGAAGATTAAGGCCTTAGTTGATTTAATTAGTCACGTGAAATAGAGTGGCAAACTTTATAAATATTTAGCTAATTGAAGTTAATTATAACTAACAGTTTTAGTCAAAATTTTAGTTGACCTAGTTGACTAACGGGTCAACGATCCAAACACTGAATTAGATAAACTTACAATCCAAACACAAAGACGTATCAAAATCCACGACCCAAATACTAATTTGCTCAATAAAGAGCTTACGTAAGCTTTTTAGCTTGTAATTGATTTTTATTTCTCTTGATTATTGTTACTTGAATCTCTTCGTCTTTTGTTTTCGTGCTTTGTTGAGTGATTTGGTGGAGCTCCAGTATTGTCATGACAATTTCTTTATGAATTTGTCTCTAAGCCATTATTTAAAAGATAATAATTTTTATTTCTCCTTGTTGAGCCATTTTGCTCAATAGAGATGAGTCTATGCTCAAAATATTATATGATCTTTTGTCTTTAGTTCTTTGACTATAAAACCCCAATGTGGTTGTCAAGACTATCTTTTATGCACCTATAAAAGTTCAAGAGTCATAATAAAGAAAAATCCGACTCAAGGTGCAACCACATCGCTAATAGTTAGTCCAAAATGTAATGAATCAATGTGGGTATCAACACTTCTTACGTCATATGTAGAGTTCTCCCTACCCCTGGCTCCTAAGGAAAGAGTCGAGAACATGACCCATGGAAATAACTATGTAATAAGCTAAGAAGAGTATGCACTTAGATAATTTTATGTAATCATAATGTTGATATTTAAACGTAGGTTCTTTAATTAGCAAGAGATTGATGTCTTCTGAAGAAATTCTCATATAGATATTTTAGGACACATCAGTCATCTCGACCAACACTTTTATTCATCTCTGATTCATTTAATGATGGTGTTAGGAATATATTAATATCATGTCAAATTTTAACAAACTTTAATTGTTTTTTAAGAATTACTATTTTTAATAATTCTAAAATTAAGTTTTGTATACTAAGTTCGTGAATGAAATTTCTTCCGTATGGAAAGTTCTAGAACGTTCCGGAACTGCCACTGGATGATCATCTTTCCTATTTTTGGCTTTTTTTTCTTCAAAAATCATCCCAAAATTGTTGTTGGAGTGACTATTTATCTACGATTTATAAGAACCTTAATCACATCTGCTTGAAAAGTTATCATGGATCCTCCAAAAACGTTCTCATCTGGTAAAATTTTCAATCCTATGAATGTCGAAATCTCTTCAAATACCAAGGAAAATGTAAAACCTTACCCTATGAAGGAAAAGTTTTTTTACTTTAGGAAAAAAAAAGAAGAATATGAAGAAGACAAGATCAAATTTTTCTAACCATCAAAGATTTGCAAATCTTCTTGAAGAATGCAGGGGACAAGATTGGAAGTAAAAACTCTTGGATAAGTTTTCTTGGAAACTCTCAAAATACAAGAAGCACTTTTCAAGCAACAAGAAATTCTAATTGAAGGCCTAGGAACCAAAAATCATGAATCTGATGTGGTTATAGACATGTGGAAAATAAGGGTTCAAACACTAAGACTTGTGAAGATTTGGTTTTAAATTTAAATTCTAATTTTAATCCACAAAATATATACAAAAGATGGCAGCAATATTATAGAAAAGAGCTGAGACAAAGGACTCCACCATTAACCAATTTATGTGATTCAGTTAAAAACAATACTCATGCAATTCTTACGTTCAAAGTGATTATGAAATAATGAAAATCTTAGTTGTTAATCGCAAGCATGAAGCATCAAAAATCCCTAGACCAAGCATGCACCATCAAGAGAATACATAACTAATTAATCAAAATCATTTAATCAATTTTTAATTGAATATAAATAATCATAAAAAGAATTGTAAAAATTAATTAAATAAAAATTACCACATATTTATTGGAAAAATTGGCTTACTCCGAAGCCTCGACAATGGGGTTTAGCTCCTTGTGTTGGAAACACGCTCAAAATATGTATTCATTGCTCAAAAAGTGTTACAAAGGTGAAAAGATAATAAAACAGAGATTTGCAACGTTGTATAGGCGTCATATAACCCACTGTTCGTGTCTCAAATTCAAAATAATCGTTGCAAATACAGTGTGACATCCTCTCAGAAAAGAACGAAAGTTTGAAGTTGTTTTACGTTTTTCTTATTCTTCTTCACGTCTGCAACTCAGAGCTGAATCTGATTTTTCTTTTCTCGATCTCTGGTCTATCTAATCGTCCCCTTCAACCTTCACTTGACTCTCTATTTATATTAAACCTCATTACCATTCTACATCATGTAAAAATCTTCTCTAATTAATGTTTACATCTTGGCAGGGAAGGAAAATCTCGGTGATTATTTTTCTTTTCCTCTTCCACTGATTCTCGATTAGGTTCTTTGAATCTATATCATAACTCGAGAATATTATGGATTTTGTGTCTCCAAATCTCCCGAGAGAAAATCTAACTTCCAACCCGAAAGTAGTTGGTTTCTTCCTTTTTTAGTGCAACCGAGTTATTTTTTATAAGATTCTTTGTGATTTTTCCGAGAGTCCTTATCATGTATAACTCTTTTATATAAGGCAAGCGTATATCTTTGTCTTAAAGCCAAAAATCTTGTTCAAAAACTTCCAAAAACTCGATTGTGTTGTCTCCCTGTTTTGAGAGAAATATCTTTGCCGCCAAAATTCGAATTCAAAAAAGCTGGGTGCCCTGAACAAAAGAATGGGCGCCTTTATCCAAGTCTTGGGGTGCCTTTAACAATTTCTTGGCGCCTTTATAACTTTTGATATTGTGTTTTTAGCACTTTTCAAGCTTATTTTCCACGATCGTTTATTCCATAAAAATACCTAAAGGCATAGAAAATGATAATATTAGTACAACAATTGAGAAAAAAAAAATAGATACGAGCTCAAATAAGACATATAAATGTGTCTATCAAATACCCCCAAACTTATTATTTGCTAGTCCTCGAGCAAATATAATCTATAAAATAAAAATCCTAACTCACTGTCGCAGGCATCGCGATTACACTTAGCGAGTGCAACAAGCCTTTAAATCCCTATGTGGCCCTAGTGGACGAGTGTTATATCGTGAGGGTTTACAAGAGATATACCCAGAAAACCTTTTACTCCAAACTCTATCTACTTGTGAACGATTGAGGGTAAACACTAAACATGCTATTTAGTTGGCTACACAATTCTTTGGCTATGAGAGGAATTACCCTGTTTTGAATCCAATTGTTGTACACGAGTTTTTACTCAAGCGTACTGAAATTCATATATAAGGAAAAAAAATATTACTCAGAAAGTCGTACAATGGACCATGATACTCGTAATCTAACAAACGACAATCACATGAATAGATTAAGAAGATGGATATAGAGATAGAAGTGTGCGCATGTTGACTAAGGTGAACGGTGTTTCCCAAAATATCTTTATGAACATCGTGCCAAGATGAATCCTAATAGATAGAGATATGCACTCACTGGTCTGAATCCTAATTCTAGTATCAACTCAGCTGGTGTATACAAGGGCCCCAACGGTCGATTTATTGAATATATACAATTATTATTGTTATTATTATTATTATTATTATTATTATAACCGATATTTGATTAGATGGAAAAATTGTATTATTTTTATTTTTATTTTATTTTATTTTTAATTATAAATAAATGTGGGAATATGTCCTCTCTAATCTGCAAATGTGGCTATGTACTCAATGTATGCATATTTACTCATGGAGAAGGCCCTGCCGCAAACATGATGACTTCATACCCAGGACTTACAATGGCTTATCTACAGATTTTTTAATTCATGGTATAGACAAACCCCATTCATCAGTCTCTAAGTTAGAAGCCTCAAGTGAACTTGAAGCTCCTGATAGTACTCCCTTGGACATGCTTAACATGATCTTCCAGAAGAATGTAACCATTGTGGCCAGTATCTCTCAACAAAGCAGGCTCAACTTCTCAAGGAATCTAAATACCACTTTGGATAAGGTTATTGCTAACCCCTCAGATATGGCTGTATGGATACATCTCCTTCTGTTGCCAGTTTGCACCTTAAGCCTGTATAATCCTAGGTGCTCTATGGAAAAGAGATCAGGGAAAAAGAAAAGGCTTCAAGCTACCAGCATCAATCAAGCCCTGCTATAGTTGAATGAGGTTGGGTGTCTTAGCATGGTTCACACCCTCTTGGAACAATCAAAAATTCAAAGGGTCAAGACCAACAAAAAGAGGACTAGTGGCTCTAATCTCACTGCTTTTAAAAACAAACTGAGCTATGGTCAGTATAGTGCAGCCATTAAGGTCATGTCTTCTAATGGAATAGCTCTCAATTCCACAGTAACCCTCATGGACCTGAGCCAAGAACACCCCAATGTCCCCCCATCATCCATTCATGTGGAACCCATCCAGGATGATGCTTTATGTGTGGAAAAATGTGTAGTTTTAGGTGCAGTAAAAGGCTTCCCTAAAGGGACCTCTTGTGGCAGGGATGTCCTTAGAGCTCAAAACCTCCTTGATGCTTTAAGTGGGCCAGCTTCAACAGTTGCAGAAGAGCTTTTAGTCTCTTTAACAGGTGTGGTTAACCTATGGCTTCCTGGGAATTGTCCATCTGTGTTGGGGGAATATGTTGCCAGTCCCCCCTTGACACCACTGCTCAAACCAGGGGGGACTGAGGCCTATAGTTGTTGGCACTATATGGAGGAGGTTGTGCTCCAAAATGGCAGCTGCTACAGTTAGCAAGGAACTGTCTTCTTACCTAGGTGACTATCAATTTGGTGTGGGTGTTCAATGTGGAGGCGAAACTATCTTACACTCTTACAATAGGCTCCTGGAGGTGCAAGGTAACTTACAGAATATGAGCATGCTTCTAATTGATTTCAGCAATGCCTTCAACATGGTTGACAGATATGTTATGCTCCAATAGGTCAGATGCAAATGCCTAAGTATTTCCAGGTGGGTGGAGTTCTTCTATGCCAAACCAGCTAAACTTTATTACAATGACCACATCCTTCTATCTGCATAAGGAGCTCAGCAAGGTGACCCCCTTGGTCCCTTACTCTTTGCATTAACCTTGCATCCCCTCATCACCAAAATTTCCACAGGGTGTACTCTTGATCTGCATGCTTGGTACCTTGATGATGGTACAACTGCAGGGGACACATTGGAGGTTGCCAAATCTCTGAAAATCATCCAGAAAGAAGGCAGCAAGAGGGGTTTATTTCTCAACATCAACAAGACTGAGCTTTTCAGGCCTGCTACAGACCCCAGAATTCTTGTGGAAGGTATCTTTCCTGTTGGTATCAGCAGACATGCTCCATGTGTGAAGCTTCTTGGGGGGGCCTGTCATCCTGGACTCAAGATTCTGCAGTGACTTAGTTTTAGGCAGAGTGGAGAAGACTATCCAGTTAATGGAGACTCTGAAGGACCCACAAAGTGAGTTACTTCTACTGAGGAAGTGCTGGTGTCTCCATACTATACTTCACAATGAGGACTACCAACCTTTTGGCCCTTCAGCTTCCAGCAGCACATTATGACCAGCACCTCCTGCAGTTCCTCAGACACATTATGACTAGAGATGGTGCAGGATTTGGCCCAGTTCAGCAGCGCTTAGCAACTCTGCCTATGAAGGATGGAGGCTTAGGAAGGGGGATACCAGCCACTACAGTTTCCTAGCCTCCTGTATACAAGCTCAACAAGTGCAAAACACTATCCTCAAAGCTCAACTTGTTGCTGATCAACATCACAGCTTCCAGCAGGCCCTGTCCAGCTTCATTCAGGTATGTAATTTGTCTTCTTCTTGTTTTAACATCCAAGTCACTGCCCCACGTCCAATGCACTCATTGGCAGTCCTCTACTACGATGTGGTCAAGAAGAACATACCCAGCAGATTCAACTTGACTGAGCGGGACAACATCTTGTGGCAGTGTAACAAACTAAGCCATGCCCAAGACTTCCTTAAAACTGTCTATATATCTGGGCTTAGCCAATCTGCTGGGCCTCGGCAGTTCCGGGTTGTTCTTAGTTATAGGCTTGGAATAACCTTGTTTGAGGAGGATGGCTTATGTACTAGTTGTTGGAGAGGAATGAATGCCTTTGGGATCATGTTCTACACTGTGCCAGTGAGGTGAGCCTCAAATTCAGACACGACTTAGTCAGATATGTGCTGGCGGATATGTGTTACAAAGCAGGCGTCCCTGCTCGCAAAGAAGCCAAACTGGGCTTTCTTTTGGACAACGGGAATTCCTTAAGGCCTGCTGACATCCTTTTACATAATTGGGAGAACGGCCGTGATGTGTGCCTCGATGTTACCGGGGTGTCCCCGTTTACAGGAGGCGGGAGAGCTGCCTTCACGCCTGGTCAAGCCATTTCGAATTCCATAACTCGCAAACGAAACAAATACCTAACCAAATGCGAAGACCACGGATGTGGTTTGGGCGTGCTCGCTTTTACTACCTTAGGCGAATTGGGAGAAGACATGATAGCTTTTGTGACGAGGTTGCAGAATTGCATCGCTAGCCTAGATTACAATTATAAAATAGACAATTCTTTTTTTTTCAGAGTAGGCATTTCCATCCAAAAGGGGGTAGGGGCCCAGCTTGTTGTGAGGCTTCCTACCATTTATGTGTAAAATATTATTTCTATCTAATAAAATTTATTTTCATAATAATAATAATAATAATAATAATAATAATAATAATTATTATTATTATTATTATTATTATTATTATAAAAAGGGATTTTCATTGAAGGGAGAAAATCATTTTTTACACCGAGTTGGTAGGAAGCCTAACAACAAACTGGGCACCTTCCCCTTTTTGAATCGAGACGCCTAATCGAAAGAAGAGGGAATTGCCGATTTTATAATTATAATCGAAGCTAGCTATACAATTCTGCAACCTCTTTACAAAACCTATCGTGTCCTCTTTTAGTTCTCCTAGGATAGTGAAAAGCTAACACACCGATGCCATATACGTGAACAGTACATTTGTCTAGGTACTTGTTACGTTTTCGGGTAATAGCATTCAAGATTTCTTGTCCTGGCGTGAAAGCGACTCTCCCGCCACCTGACAAGGGGGACACCAACGTCGAAGCAGACATCTCGCCCATTCTCCCAGTTATACACCAGGATGTCCGTAGGCCGTAAGGAGTTTTCGTTATCCGATAGGAATCCCAATTTGACTTCCTTGCGAGAGGGCACCCCAGCTATGTAACACATATCCACGCATACGTACCGGACCAAGTCATGTATAAACTTGAGGCCCACTTCACTGGCACAATGTAGGGCATGGTATCCGAAGGTGCCCATTCCTCTCTCGCAACAAGGGCATGGGCTAGCTTTCTCAAACAAAGGTATACCCAGCCTGTAGCAGAGCACAGCTCAAAACTGACGAGGCCCAATTGACTGGTTAAGCCCAGAATGGGAACCGCTTTGAGAAAGTCTTGGGCATGGTCCAACTTGTTGCAATGCCATAGGGTTATATCTCGGTCAGTCAATGTGAAGCATCTGAACAAATTCTTCTTAACGACATCAAAGTAGAAGACTGCCAATGAGTGCATTGGTCACGGGGTAGTAGCTTGGATGTCGAACAAAGGAGTCAAGCCACAGACCTGAGTGAAATGGGATAAGGCAAGCTGGAAACTTTAATGAGGCTTGGTGGCTGCCTGAGCATCAAGGATGATGTGCTGCACCTGTCTTATGTGGACACAGCATGCGATATAGCTGTAGTGGCTGGTGTCCCCCATAGTGTAGACACCAAGCACACAATCTTTCATGGGCAGAGTCGCAATACGTTGCTGTAATGGGCCAAACCCTGCCCCATCACCTGTAACTAGGTGTCTAAGGGACTGCATGAGGTGTTAGTCATAGTAAGCAGCAGGTTGTAGAAGGGCTAATGGGATAGTGGTCCTCAGTGTGAAATAGAGCCTGGAGACTCCAGTACAGTTGCGCAAGAGGAGCATCTCACATTGGGGGTCCTGGAGAGTCTTCAAAAGCTCCATTAGTTGGAGGGTCTTCACCACTCTACCATGCACTAAGTCCATGCAGAACTCTGAGTCCAGGCTGACAGGTCCTCCAAGAAGATTTACCCCCTAAACAGGTCTGTTGATGCTTTCTGGAAAGACCCCTTCCACCAAGCTTTTGGGATCTTCTGTAGGCCAGAAGATCTCAGTTTTGTTAATGTTGAGGAAAAACCCTCTCTCCCTGCCCTCCTTTTGTATAATGTCCAAAGAAATGGTGCCATCATCCATGTACTAGGCATGCAGGTCAAGTGCACATTCTAAAGCAATCTTGAGGATGGGTGGGTGCAGTATCAGGGCAAAGAGTAGGGGGCCTAGGGGATCACCCTGCTGAACTCCCTGAGCTGACAAGAGTGTGATGTCATTGTAGTAGAGTTTTACAGGTTTGGCATAGCAAAAATCTACCCACTTGGAGATGTTAGGGCACATGCTCTAACTTCCTTGATCATGGTTGTCCTTTCAATCATGTTGAATGCATTTTTGAATTCAATAAGAAGCATGATCTTAGTTGGTGAGTTACATTTGAGCTCTATGAGCCTGTTGGCAGATTGGAGGATGGCTTCACTCCCACATAGAACACCCACCCCAAACTGGAAGTTGCCAAGATAGGAGGTCATTTCTTTGTTGACAGATGAGGCAGCAAGTTTGGAGCAAAGTCTTTTTCCAAATTGTATCAACTGCAATTGGCCTTAGCCCTCCTCCAGGTTTAAGCAGGGGTGTCATAGGGGTACTAGCAATGTACTCCCCCAGCTCAGGTGGGCATACCCCTGCCAGCCACAAGTTGACAACCTTTATAATGGAGGTTAGAAGCTCATCTGCCACTGCTGCAGCTGGGCCACACAAAACATCTAACAGGTGTTGAGCCCTGAGGCCATCTCTTCCACAGGAGGTCCCTTTAGGGAAGCCTTTGACGGAACCCAATACAACACCCCACCCTCAGAGCATCAGCATGAATAGGGGCAACAGGTATGGAAGGTGGTCGTGTTTTTGACTCAAGTCCATAAATGTGGCCTGTGAGTTGGGGGAAATCCTACTAGAGGACAAAACCTTAATGGCAGCAGTATACTGGCCATAACTCAACTTCTTTTTGCAGGCATGAAGGTTGGAGCCTCCTGACTTCCTGTAGCTAGACTTGCCCTTATGATTCTGCTTGACCTGATCAATGAGGGATTTCACCATTCTGAGGCAGCCTATGTCATTCCATTGGAGCAGCGCATGGTTGATGCTAGCAGATTGCAGTCTCTTCCTAGTCCCTGACCTCTCCTCCATAATACACTTGGGGATATACATGTTTAAGGTGCACATAGGCAAGAGAATGAGATGCAGCCACACTGACAGATCCAAGGGGTTGGCAGTAACCTTGTCAATAGCATCTTTTAAAGATCTGGAGAAGTTAACCCTACTCCGGGGAGGAATGCTGGCAACAGTAATGTAGTTCTTCTGGAAGACCAGGTGGAGCAAGTCTAGAGACAAACCAGGAAGAACATCAAGTTCTCCTGTGGCAATAGCTGGTGCCTGTGGTTTGTCAAGGCCATGTATTAAGAAATCTGTTGTTGACCCATTGTAGGGCTTGAAGATGAACTGCCCTTCATGAACCCTGCAAGGTCTTCTCCAAGAGTAGATATGCATGCATTGGGTGCAAAGCCACATCTGAAGGCTGGAAATGACTGACTCCCAAGCATTATACACAGCCAAGTCCTTACTGATCCTTTCCCTGTAAGTTTGTATGACCCACCAGTATGAATGTGCATGTAATTGAGATGCCTACAAAACCCTGTTCTACTCAAACCCTTGCATACCACACCATTGTTGCACCCATCAAAACATTTGAAGGGGCATTGGAACAATGAAGGGCCTCCATCATCCCATTCCACAGAACCTTGTGAGGCCACTGAAGACCTAGTTCTAGGCATGTAGTGAGGAGAGTGAACCAAGAGAGCTAAATGGGTATAATGTAAATGTTAATACCACTAAAGTGTATCAGGAAAGCCAATAAGGAGCTATTTATGTAAAAATTGGCTGAACCAACTAAAACCCTAGAAAGAAAATCTTGAACCGTACATGTATATACAAGATGTGCACCTAAACATAAACCCCTGGAGGAAACTGAAGGAGAAGAAGGTGAGACGAGGTTCACCATATCTGAGGAGGAAAAAAAGTACTTGATTCTTCTAATTTGATCGCAAATCCACCCCCAGTTCATCCTCCCGTTCTTCCCTCTTTTCTCCGGCAGCAGAGCTTCTCTCTCCTGATTTCAAATCCATGTTATTATTGTTATTATTATTATTATTATTATTATTATTATTATTATTATTATTATTATATTTTTATTACGAATGAGAAATTTATTGGATGAAAAAGGTAATTACACTGGACCGGAAGGAAGCCTAGCCACAAGCTGGGCTCCCACTCCTTTTTGGATAGCTAACCCTAGTCTAAAGAAAAGAGAGTTGCCGATCTTGTGGTTGTAATCAAAGCTGGCTATACAGTTCTGCAACCTCTTTACAAAATTAATTGTGTCCTCTCCTAGTTCTCCTAGGGTCGTGAAGGCCAACACACCAAGTCCATAACCGTGTGCCTCGCACTTGTCAAGGTATTTGGTGCATTTCCGGGTAATGGCGTTCGAAATGGCAAGACCGGGTGAAAATTCAACTCTCCCTCCTCCTGTGAAGGGGATTTTATTAGAAAGGGAAAAGCATTTTACAAAAAAATGGTAGGAAGCCTAGCCATAATTTGGGACCCACCCCTTTTTGAATGGAAATGCCTAATCTGAAAGAAAAAAAAAAGGATTGCCTTATTTATAGTTGTAGTCAAGGCTAGTTATGTAATTTTACAACCTCTTCACAAAAGCAACCGTGTCCTCTCCTAGTTCTCCTAAGGTAGTAAAAGCGAGCACGCCAAAACCATATCCATGATCGTCGCATTTGTCTAGGTATTTGTGTCGTTTGCGATTAATGACGTTCAAAATGGCTTGACCTGGCGTGAATGCGGATCTCCCACCTCCTGTAAAAGGGGACACCCCAGTAACATCAAGGCAAACGTCATGACCGTTCTCCCAATTATACACAAGAATATCGGTTGGCCTTAGGGAATTTTCGTTGTCTGATAGAAAGCCCAGTTTGACTTCTTTACGAGCGGGCACGCCAGCTTTGTAGCACGTATCCGCTAGCACTTCTCGGACCAAGCCGTATCTGAATTTGAGGCCTACCTCACTAGCGCAATGTAAGGCATGGTCTCCAAAAACATTCATTCCTCTCTCGCAACTGGAGCATAAGTTGTCATCTTCAAATAGATTTATTTCAAGCCTGTATCTAAGAACGGCCCAGAACTGACGAGGCCCAACTGAGTGATTCAGCCCAGCAATAGGAACTGCTTTGAGGAAATCTTGGCCATGATTTAGTTTGTTGCATTACCATAAGATGTTGTCACGCTCAGTCATATTGAACCTGTTGGGTATGTTTTTTTTAACCAAATCGAAGTAAAGAACTGCCAACGAGTGCATTGACGTGGGGCAGTAGCTTGGATGTTGAATAAAGAAGAAGACAGTTCACAGACCTGAATGAAATTGGACAGAGCATGCTGAAAGCTTTGATGTGAATATGCATCCAGGTGAGCTTTGAGGATGGTGTTCTACACCTGTTTAGTCTGTATACAGGAAGCTAGGAAACTGTAGTGATTAGTATCCCCCAATGTGTAGACACCCAAACCTCCATCTTTCATAGGCAAAATAGTTATGCGATGCTGGAATGGGCCAAACCCTGCACCATCTCCAGTGACAAGGTGTTTGAGAAACTGTAATAGATGTTGGTCATAGTGTCCTACAGAAAGATGGAGAGCCATAGGACTGGTTGTCCTCATTGTGAAGTATAATCTGGAGACACCAGCACAGTTCCTCAAGAGGAGTAACTCACTTTGTGGGTCATGCAGAGTATTCACAATCTTCATTAACTGGATAGTCTTCTCTACCCTGCATTGCACTAAATCACTATAGTACTTTGAGTCAAGACTAACAGGCCCCCCAAGTAGTTTCACACCCAAAACAGGCCTACTGATGCCAGCAGGAAAAACACCTTTTACAAGGCTTCTGGGGTCTGCAATGGGCCAATAAAGCTCAGTTTTGTAATGGCATTCGCAACGGCTTGACCAGGTGTAAAGGCCACTCTCCCACCTCCTGTGAATGGAGACACCCCGGTGACATCAAGGCACACATCACAGCCATTCTCCCAATTGTAGACGAGGATATCGGTTGGTTGTAAGGAAGTTTCGGAATCCGAGAGGAAGCCCAGTTTTGCTTCTTTGCGGGCCGGGACACCATCTTTGTAGCACATGTCCGCGAGAACGTCTCCGACTAAGTCATGCCTAAATTTGAGCCCCACCTCGCTGGCACAATGCAAAGCATGATCCCCAAAGACATTCATGCCCCTCCCGCAGCTAGAACAACAACCGTCTTCATCAAACAAAGGTATGCCAAGCATATAGCTAAGGACTTCCCTAAACTGTATGCGCCCAACTGATTGGTTAAGCCCAGCTATTGGGACAGCCTTGAGATAGTCCTGGGCATGGCCCATTTTGTTGCTCTGCCATAAGGTAATGTCTCGCTCAGTCACTGGAGTCTTCTTGTTATGCTCTTCTTTATTTCATCAAAGTATATGGCTACAAGGGATTGCATTGGGCGTGGGGCAGCTGCTTTGATGTTAAAACAAGGGGTGGACAAGTCACAAAGCTGAAGGAAGCTGGAATGGGCTTGTTGGAAACTATGGTGTTGAACTGCATAGTGGTGGGCTTTGAGAATTGAGTTTTGTACCTGTTTCCAGGAAGCATTAGTGGTTGGTATCTCCCATGGTGTAGACCCCTAGGCCTCCATCCTTCATAGGCAAGGTAGCTAAACGCTGTTGAACAGGACCAAAGCCTGCTTCATCCTCTGTTATGATATGCCTAAAGAACTGCAGAAGATGCTTGTCATAGTACGTAGCTGGGGTATGGATAGCTAGTGAGTTGGTGGTCCTGAGTGTGAAGTACAGTCTTGAAACACCATCACAATTCCTCAGAAGAAGGAGCTCACTTTGCGGATCCTGCAACGTCTTTAATGACTCCATTAAATGGATTATTTTCTCCATTCTGCCATGTACCAATGCACCGCAAAACCCTGGGTCCAGGCTGACATGCCCCCCTAACAGCTTCACTCCCATGTCATGTCTGCTAATACCAGCTGGGAAGGTACCATCCACCAGGATCCTTGGGTCTGTATAGGGGCAGAACAGTTCAGTCTTGCTGATGTTGAGGATTAACCCCCTCCTACTGCCTTCTTGCTGGATGATGGTCAGAGCTCTGGCCACCTCAAGTGTGTCCCATGCCATTGTACTATCATCCAAGTACCAAGCATGCAGTTCCAATGTGCACTCTGTGGCAATCTTGTTGTGCTTGCGGGTAATGGCATTCGCAATGGCTTGACCAGGTGTAAAGGCCACTCTCTCACCTCCTGTGAATGGAGACACCCCGGTGACATCAAGGCACACATCACGACTATTTTCCCAATTGTAGACGAGGATATCGGTTGGCCGTAAGGAAGTTTTGGAATCCGAGAGGAAGCCCAGTTTTGCTTCTTTGCGGGCCGGGACACCAGCTTTGTAGCATATGTCCGCGAGAACGTCTCCGACTAAGTCATGCCTAAATTTGAGCCCCACCTCGCTGGCACAATGCAAAGCATGATCCCCAAAGACATCCATGCCCCTCCCGCAGCTAGAACAACAACCGGCTTCATCAAACAAAGGTATGCCAAGCATATAGCTAAGGACTTCCCTAAACTGTCTGCGCCCAACTGATTGGTTAAGCCCATCTATTGGGACAGCCTTGAGATAGTCCTGGGCATGGCCCATTTTGTTGCTCTGCCATAAGGTAATGTCTCGCTCAGTCAACTGGAGTCTTTTTGTTATGTTCTTCTTGATTTCATCAAAGTATATGGTTACAAGGGATTGCATTGGGCGTGGGGCAGATGCTTTGATGTTAAGACAAGGGGTGGACAAGTCACAAAGCTGAAGGAAGCTGGACTGGGCTTGTTGTAAACTATGGTGTTGAACTGCATAGTGGTGGGTTTTGAGAATAAAGTTTTGTACCTGTTGCCAGGAAGCATTAGTGGTTGGTGTCTCCCATGGTGTAGACCCCTAGGCCTCCATCCTTCATAGGCAAGGTAGTTATACGCTGTTGAACAGGACCAAAGCCTGCTTCATCCCCTGTTATGATATGCCTAATGAACTGCAGAAGATGCTTGTCATAGTGTGTAGCTGGGGTCTGGATGGCTAGTGAGTTGGTGGTCCTGAGTTTGAAGTACAGTCTTGAAACACCATCACAATTCCTCAGAAGAAGGAGCTCACTTTGCGGATCCTGCAATGTCTTTAATGACTCTATTCAATGGATTATTTTCTCCATTCTGCCCTGTACCAATGCACTGCAAAACCCTGGGTCCAGGCTAAAATGCCCCCCTAACAGCTTCACTCCCATGTCATGTATGCTAATACCAGCTGGGAAGGTACCATCCACCAGGATCCTTGGGTCTGTATAGGGTCAGAACAGTTCAGTCTTGCTGATGTTGAGGATTAACCCCCTCCTACTGCCTTCTTGCTGGATGATGGTCAGAGCTCTGGCCACCTCAAGTGTGTCCCATGCCATTGTACTATCATACAAGTACCAAGCATGCAGTTCCAATGTGCACTCTGTGGCAATCTTGGTGATGAGTGGATATAAAGTTAGTGAAAAAAGTAGGGGACCAAGAGTGTCACCTTGCTAGACACCTTGTGCAGACAGCAGAATATGGTCATTGTAGTACAGCTTAGCATGCTTGGCATAACAGAACTCCACCCACCTGGAGATGCTTGGGCATTTGCTTTTGACTTCTTGGAGCATACCAGACCTATCAACCAAATTAAAAGCATTACTGAAGTCTATTAAAAGCATGCTCTTAGTCTGCAGGGTACCTTGCACCTCCAGAATTTTGTTGGCTGAGTGTAGGATAGCCTCCCTACCACACTGGACCCCTACACCAAATTGATAGTCACCAACGTAAGATGCCAGATCCTTGGTTACTGTAGCAGCTGCCAATTTGGAGCATAATCTTCTCCATATGGTGCCAACTGCAATATGCCTCACCCCCTGGTTTAAGTAAAGGTGTCAGAGGAGCACTAGCCACAAATTCCCCCAGCACAGAAGGGCAGGCCCCTGCAAACCAGAGATTGATCACTCATGTGAGGGAGTTAAGTTGCTCCTCTGCAACAGCTGAAGCTGGCCCACTCAGTGCATCAAGGAGATGCTGAGCTCTGAGGCCATCCCTACCATAGGAAGTACCCTTAGGGAACCCTTTTAGAGCCCTCAAGACTGCATCCTTGTCCACACATAAAGCTTCTGTTGTGATGGGTTCAGCTGGAATGAAAGGTAGGGGAGCAGGTGGATGTTTTAAACTCAGATCCATGAGGGTTTCTGTGGAGTTGGGAGCAATCCCATTAGAAGAAAGAACTTTGATGGCAGCAGTATACTGACCATGGCTCAATTTCTTCTTGCAGGCCATGAGGTTGGAGCCATTATTCCTCTTCTTACTGGACCTACCCCTTTGGAGTCTGGCTTGTTCAAGGGAGGTGTACACCATGTTATAGCATCCCACCCCACACCACTGTTCCAAGGTATTGTTGATGCTGGCAGCCTGCAACCTTTTTCTTGTTCCTGATCTCTCTTCTATAGAGCATCTAGGAATGTACAAGTTCAAGGTACAGACTGGCAGCAACATAAGGTGAATCCATGTAGATGGATTAGAGGGGCTGGCTATGACTTTGTCCAAGGTGTCCTTGAGAGCTATGGAGAAGTTGGGCCTGCTTTGTGGTGGGATACTTGCCACAGTGGGTAAGTTGTTCTGAAATGCCAAGTTGAGCAGGTCCAATGGGTTGCCATCACTTTCTCCTGGGTCACCAGGTGCTTCTGGCTCAGAAAGCGATGGCTGGGGTTTGACCACACCATGAACCAGGAAAACTGCAGCTGAGCCATTGTAAGGCTTAGGTATGAACTCATCATGTTGACGGCAGGGTCTTCTCTAGGATTAAATGTGCATGCACTCTGAGTGCACAGCCACATTTTCAAATCAGAGAGAACAAGTTCCCATGCTCTAAACACTGATGGCTCACCACTGACCCTTTCTCTGTAGATGTCTCTGTCCTCCACAGTTGGCAGGTTTTTGTCCTGAAGATGTTTGTAGAAGCCTGTTCTACTCAGGCCCATACCACCAACTCTATTAGAGCACCCATCATAGTCCCTAGAGGGGCATTGGAATAACCCATCATGGGAAGTGCCACAATCATCAATGTCTGATGACCCCAGAACCCCATTTGAAGATCTTGTCTTTGGCATTGTATGAGGAGAAAACCTAATGTTGACTAAGGGGTGATATTGAAGATGATGGTGTTATAAAAGTGTCTCTGAAGTGACTAACTTGTATAACCTAAAACTGTGACCTAATGGTTTGTCTGATGATGTCCTAGAAATCAAATCCACTAAAATTTATGTATGTACAAGAGTTAACCCTAATCGAAATGGCTTAGAAGGAAGAATAGGAGGTGGAAAAGAGTTCTTCATACATGAAGAGGGAGAAATTCTGACCTGGATCCCGACTGCACAGAGGCTCTCCACCATTTCCATCTTCTCCCCGAGCGTCACACGGAGCTTCTATCTCTTCCACCATTTCCATATTATTATTATTATTATTATTGTTATTATTATTATTATTATTATTATTATTATTATTATTATTATTATTATTATAAATGAGAATTTTATTGGATAAAAAAAGAATTTTACACTGAAACGGAAGGAAGCCTGGCCACAAGCTGGGATCCCACTCCTTTTTGGATAGCTAGCCCTAGTCTGAAGAAAAGAGAGTTGTCGATTTTGTGGTTGTAATCAAAGCTAGCTATACAGTTCTGCATCCTCTTTACAAAATTTATCGTGTCCTCTCTTATTTCACCTAGGGTAGTGAAGTCCAACACACCAAGCCCGTATCCATGGGCCTCCCACTTATCCAGGATTTGGTGTGTTTCCGGGTAATAGTGTTCGAGATGGCTTGACCCGGTGAAAAGACGACTCTCCCTCCTCCTGTGAAAGGGGATACTCCGGTGACGTAAAAGCATACGTCCCGACCGTTCTCCCAATTATATACAAGGATATCAGCTGGCCGTAGGGAACGCTCGTCGTCGGCCAAAAAGCCCAGAGGCGCCTCTTTCTGCGCCGACACACCTGCCTTGGAACACATGTCAGCGACCACATCTCGGACCATGTCATGCCTGAACTTGAGCCTCACCTCACTGGCGCAGTGAAGAGCATGGTCGCCAAAAACATCCATCCCTCTGCCATAGCAAGAGCACATGCTGTTCTCTGGGAACAAAGGAATACCGAGTCGGTAGGATAAAACGTCCTGGAACTGTCGAGGCCCAATTTATTGGTTGAGCCCTGATACGGGGATCGCTTTGAGGAAATGTTGATCCTGGTCCATCTTAGTGCATTGCCATAAAATGTTGTCCCGGTCAGACATATTGAACCTGGAGGGGATACTCTTCTTAACTATGCCGAAGTAGTGGGCTGCCAATGTGCGCATTGGCTTGGGGTTGCCGCATTGATGTCGAAAGAAGAAGTAAGCCCACAGAATTGGGTGAATTTAGACAACGCCTGCTGGAAACAAGGATGAATGTCCGTTGTCTGGAGGGATCTAAGGATCGAGTTCTGTAGTTGGAGTGTCTGAGTGTAAGAGGCAAGGTAACAATAATGGATTGTGTCCTCCATGGTGTAAAAACCAAGCCCGCCGTCCTTCATTGGTAAGGTTGCGAGGCGCTGTTGTAAAGTCTGGTCATAACATACTGTAGGTGCCTGGAGGGCCTGGGGCTTAGTGGTCCTCATGGTGAAGTATAACTTGGAAACTCCAACACAGTTTCGAAGGAGGAGGATCTCATATTGCGGATCTTGTAGGGATTTCAGAGTTTCCATAATCTGAAGAGCCTTCTCAACCCTGCACTGTACAAAATCACTGCAAAATTTGATGTCCAAGCTAACAGGGCCACCTAGCAACTTCACCCCTACCTTGGGTCTGCCAATGTCTGCTGGGAAGGTCCCCTCCTCCAAGCTTCTGGGGTCAGTTTGTGGCCAGAACACCTCTGTTTTGGAGATGTTGAGGAATAACCCTCTCTTGCGCCCTTCAGACTCAATGATGTTGAGAGCCCTGGCCACCTCCAATGTGTCACCATCTATGGTTCCATCATCTAGATACCATGTTTGCATATCTGAGTTGCATTCTAAGGCAATTTTGGAATGAGGGGGTTAAGGGTTAAGGCAAAAGGCAAAGGTCCCAAAGGGTCACCTTGTTGGACCCCTGTTGCTGACTGAATGATGGAATCATTAAAATATAACTTGGCAGGTTGAGCATAGCAAAAATCGACCCACCTTGAGATGCTGGGGCACCTGACCCTAACTTCATTGACCATAGCTGACCTGTCAACCAAGTTAAATGCATTCCTGAAGTCTATGAGAAGCATGCACTTGGTGAGTGATGTACCTTGCAACTCCAAGAGTCTGTTAGCAGCATGAAGGATTGCTTCCCCGCCACATGGAACTCCAACTCCCAGTTGGGAATCCCCAAGATACTCTGCCATATTCTTGCACACAGCTGAGGCCGCCAATTTGGAGCATAATCCCCAAGATACTCTGCCATATTATTATTATTATTATTATAAAAACGAGAATTTTATTAGATAGGAAAAAACGATTACACATTAGTGGTGGTAAACCTCGCCACCAGCTGAGCTCCGACACCCTTTTGAATGGAAATGCCTAGTCTAAAAAAAAGAGTTGCCTATTTTGTAATTGTTATTATTATTATTATTATTATTTTATTTTATTTTTATTATAACGAGAAAATTTTATTAGATAGGAAAATCCGTTTGCACATTAGTGGTGGGCAGCCTCGCCACAAGTTGGGCTCCGACACCCTTTTGAATGGAAATGCCTAGTCTAAAGAACAGGGAGTTGCCTATTTTATAGTTGTAGTCTAGACTAGCAATACGGTTTTGCAACCTCGTCAATAAAGCTATAAGGTCCTCTCCTAATTCCCCTAAAGTGGTGAACGTTAGCACGCTGAAACCATATCCATGTTCTTCACATTGGGTTAGGTATTTGTTGTTCTTGCGAGTCGTAGCGTTTGAGATTGCCTGACCAGGCGTGAAGGCAGCTCTCCAAGTACCCGTGAACGGTGACACTCCTGTGACATCAAAGCATACGTCGTATCCATTCTCCCAATTATTATTATTATTATTATTATTATTATCCGACAACATATTAGATCTTATGAATCTAAGCGCATGCTCCTTGTCAGCAGATTACATGATAGTTCCGATGGATCATGCATTCCGCGCTTGCTTAGGCGAAAGAGACAGGAAGAACACACACATATTGCTATCCAAGTGTCATTTTTATTTTTTTAATTGGTAAATTTTAATTAAAATAATCGGATTTGATCTCAATCATTCTACTTCATCCTGACGACAACAAGGCGATACTATTGACCCACCAAATCACTTAAAGAAACACATAAAATTGTAAAAATAAAAACAGAACGTGATATGTTGATGACTCCTAGATATAGTGACGACTATCATGTTATTTGTAACATCTTAGCTCTGTCCTTTTATGAGTAGACTATTTAGCTGGCACACCAACTCTTATAGACGAGAATTTTGTTTACATCTACTTAGAATCGTCAGTGTCATCCTAAATTGTTCACAAGTTTCTAAATTTTAGATTTTTATTATTGGACTAAAATTTTCTCCCTTACCCCCAAACTTAAATCTAACATTGTCCTCAATGTTCTAAAGATGAAATTAAAAGCATGAACAATGAGAAATTGTTACCAATTGAAGAAAAGAGTCAATGAAGGATATTACCGTGTCGCATGAGCATGGTTACCTCCCAAGAAGTGCTAAGTTTAAAGTCTTCAGCCAGACGAAGAAATATCACAAAATGGCTAATCATCTTTCAAATCATATACCAATAGCCGAAACTATTGTGGGTCAACAATACCAAATAAAGCTGACACAAATATAAGACATATGTACTGGATCAGATAAATAAATAAATTGAGTACAACCCTATCTGAGGTTTCTTTCAAGACAACTGGATTTATCTGGGGTGCCCATTTAGGTTCCATATGAGTGTCTAGATAAACAGGTTCAGCCGAACGACGGGTCTCTAATAATTGGATTTCCTCATTGACAGTATCAGGAGGATCGGGTTATGGAATCTGAAGAAGCTCAATTAACACCTTAGACACACAAAGCTCGGGTTCCAAGTTAAGGACTTCAAATATGGATACTCGACAATCACAAGAACCATCACTACCCCCAAACTTAGGGTAATCATTACTCTCAGATCTAAAACTATTGCTTGGATTTCAGGGTCCCCAGAGTCATAACTCGAGAGATTCTTCTAGAGACTGGTCGCACATCTAATTTAAGAGAATGCTATCATCAATTTCATCTAAGGAATCACCAAACAAAGTGTCGTGCAAATGATCCTGAACTAAAGTGTTAATCATATTCACTTCTTCTAAATCATCGATCTCAAAAGGGTTTCTAATAACATTAAAGACATTTACTTCATTAGTCATATTACCAAAAGATATGTTCATAAGTCCATTCCTACAGTTGATGACAACATTAGATGTGGCTAAAAAAGGGCGACCTAAATTGTCGTATTTGAGCGTTTTGGTCCTGAACAGGTTGGGTATCTAGAACAACAAAATATACTGGATAAATGAACTAATCAACCTCAATAAGAACATCCTCTATGACGCAACGAGGGACTTTGACAGACCTATCTGCTAACTGCAGTGTTATTTTGGTCGGTTTCAACTTACCAAGACCTAGCTGGTTGTACACATGGTACAAGAGTAAGTTAACACTAGCTCCTAAGTCAAGCAGTGCCTTATCAACCACGTGATTATCGATCACACAAGATATGGTGGGAAAACCAGGGTCTTTATAATTAGGGGGTGTTTGGTTCAGAAGGATTGAACTTACTTGACCAACTAAAAAGGCTTTCTTATGGACATTAAGCTCATGCTTTCGTGTACAAAGATCTTTAAGGAACTTGGCATAAGCAGGCATTTGCCTAATTGCTTACAATAACAAAATGTTAATGTTCACATGCTTACATATTTCCATTATTTCGTTGAAAGTCGATTCCTTCTTTGTTGGAACTAACAATTGTGGGTATGGGGCTCTAGGCACAAAGGTAGTCCTATAGGAACTGTGTTTGACTCTTTAGAGATTGTTTCAGTCTCTACAGTTACTGGCTCCTCTTGGGAAGTAGAATGTGGAACTACAGTATGTCCAATATTAGGCATGCTTACCTTGTTGTCAACTATACTTCCACTCCTAGGGGTTGTAATAGAATTCACATGATTGAACGTTTTGTCTTCTCTATGATTAGGATCTGCTTGACTAGGAAATTTTCATATTTTTCTCATTTAGTGTCTAAGATACCTGAGCTACTTGGAGTTCTAACTTAGCAAGAGTCTGGGTATTAGATTGGAAATTCTGTTCGGTTGTCTCTTGAAATCTAAGATGGCTCTTTGCTAACATATTAAGAGATACCTCTAGGCTAGTCATTTTCTTCTCATAAGGGTTTTGAGAGTAGGTTGTCTCTATTGGATTTTTGGGATAACTAAACCCTGGTGGATCTTGGAGATTACTAGTATGACCTTGATTCTTACCCTGGGACCATGAAAAGTTTGGATATTTTCTCCAACCAGGGTTATAAGTTTTTGAATATGGGTAAAATTTATAACGGTTTTCAAACCTAGAGTTGTTATAAAGAGCATGGGCTTGTTCTTAATATCTAGCATGGTTTGACCCTTGATTCATCTCTAAGGCCTCTAGACGCCTAAGGATATCTGACCCATTATAAACTCTATCGACCCTATGGATAGGATTCCTAGATATTTTTGGTTCTCTTATTGTAGCCCATTGCCTAGTTTTCTCAGCTAACTCGATGAACGAGTCAAAACATTTATCTGGGTCTTGAAGGGTGATTCTCCACCACTCATTATTTCTACCAGCATACAGGTCTCCCTATCCAGGCCCTCATATAAAATTAGGGCCATGTGGGCTTTCTCAAAGTCGTGAGGTGGACAGTGGTATAACAATTCATAAAACCTTTCAACATAATCGTGTAGGTTTTCACCTAATTTTTGCTTATAAGTTTGGATAGACTGACGAATAACAGCAGTCTTATGGTGTGGATAAAATTTATTAACAAAAACCTCTATAAAACTATCCCAGGTAGTGATTGTTTTAGAAGAAATAAAATGATACCACTCTTTGGCTTTATCATCAAGAGAGAAGGGAAACAAACGCAGCCTAAGAGTATCTTTGGAGACATTCGGATAACTCATTGTTTCAAAAATCATTTCGAAGTCTCTTATGTGAGTATACGGGTTCTCATTCTCTAACCTCCTAAATGTACGAAGAATGTCAATTTTCTTAGGTTTAATATCAAATTTGACTGTAGTGGCTAGTAAAACTACTCCTGGATCACGTACTACTCTAGATGGATTCATACGATCTCTTAAGGTTTTGTTTACCTAGACTGCATGCTCAACCATTTCGGCAAAAACATATGTACCACCTAAATCCGTGTATCAGGTTGGGCTCAAACAAAAAAAGTCGTTTTCTTCAAGTCTATCTCCTACACGAATCCAACGAGGCATACAAGCAAAAATACTAGTGTTTATCAAGAAATGTGCACATGCAAATGCTAGGGTTCACTATTTTAGGTAAGCTTGGGTTACCGCAGCAAAATATACCTACAGTCAAAGATTGGTCAAAGGTACAAGTCTGGGGTTTTGTGGTGGTTCGGCTGATAACTCTCAGAGGGTTCAGCTTACTATCCTACGAATTTTTCTAAAATCGGTGTCGGAAGATGTAATTGGTGTGTACAGTGTGTGTGTGTGTGTTTTATATATACAAAATAAAATACTAAAAAATAAATAAGCAAGCAAACCAAAATATACAAGTCCAAAAAGAAAATAAGGAAAATAAAAACTAACAAAAATAAATAAATTTTTGGATTTTCTGCACTTTTGTTGGCAAGTCAAACTTTCCACCTTTAGTCTCAAGTAAAACTTGCACGCCAAAAACAAAAATACCCAAAGACGTAAAATAGAAAAAATAAAAATAATAAAAATTTAAAAATAAAATACTACTAAAAATAAAAAAATACTACTAAAACTAAACTAAAACTAAACCTAAAAAAAATCTAAAACCCTAACCTAAAAACAAGTCCGTGTCGGCGGCGCCAAAAATTGATGTGGTTATAGACAAGTGGTAAATATGGGTTCAAACAGTAAGACTTGTGAAGATTTAGTTTTAAATTTAAATTCTAATTTTAATCTACTAAATATATATAAAATATGGTAGCAATATTATAGAAAAGAGCTGAGACAAAGGACCACCGTTAACCAATTTATGTGATTCAGTTAAAAACAATATTCATGCAATTCTTACGTTCAAAGTGATTTTGAAAAAAATTGTCAATATTAGTTTTTAATCACAAGCATGAAGCATCAAAAATTCCTAAAACAAGCATGCACCATCAACAGAAAACACAACTAATTAATCAAAATCATTTAATCAATTTTTAATTCAATGCAAATAATCATAAAAAGAATTGTAGAAATTAATTAAATAAAAATTACCACATATTTATTGGGAAAATGGCTTCCTCCGAAGCCTCAGCAATGGGGTTTAGCTCCTCATGTTGGAAACATGTTCAACACATGTATTCATTGCTCAAAAAGTATTTACAAAGGTGAAAAGATAATAAAACAAAGATTTGCAACGTTGTATAGGCGTCACAGAACCCACTGTTACAATATGTGTCTTAAATTCAAAATAACCGTTGCAAATACAGTGTGACAACCTCTCAGAAAAGAACGATAGTTTGAAGCGATTTTATATTTTTCTTCTTCTTCTTCTTCACGTATGCAACTCAGAGATGAATCTGATTATTTTTTTCGATCTCTGGCCTATCTAATCCTCCCCATCAACTTTCACTTGACTCTCTATTTATATTAAACCTCATTACCACTCCAAATCACGTAAAAAATCTTCTCTAATTAATGTTTACATCTTGGCAGGGAAGGAAAATCTCGGTGATTATTTTTCTTTTCCTCTTCCACTGATTCTCGATCAAGTTCTTTGAATCTATATCATAACTCGAGAATATATGGATTTTGTCTTTTTGAATCTCCCGAGAGAATATCTAATTTCCAACCCGAAAGTAGTTGGTTTCTTCCTTTTTTAGCGCAACCGAGTTATTTTTTACGAGATTCTTTGTGATTTTTCCGAGAGTCCTTATCACGTATAACTCTTCTATATAAGGTAAGCGTATATCTTTGTCTTAAAGCCAAAAAATTCGTTCAAAAACTTCCAAAAACTCGATTGTGTTGTCTCCCTGTTTTTAGAGAAATATCTTTGCCGCCAAAATTCGAATTCAAAAAAGGTGGGTGCCCTGAACCAAAGAATGAGTGCCTTTATCCAAGTCTTGGGGTGCCTTTAAAAAATTTCTGGATGCCTTTATAACTTTTGATAGGGTATTTTTAGTACTTTTCAAACCTATTTTTCCATGATCGTTTATTCCGCAAAAATACCTAAAAGCATAGAAAATGATAATATTAGTACAACAATTGAGAAAAAGCAATATAGATATGAGCTCAAATAAGACATATAAATGTGTCTATCAGAACCCTATCTTCCTATTTTGTTGACTTGTGAAGAAGGAATTAATGATGATAATGAATTCATCAAAAGTTTGTGTTCATAGTTTACTCCTTGTAAGAACTTGTTCTTATTTTTGCGTAAGGAGAAAAAACTATAGTTTGAAGTAGGTTATTAATGTTTTTCTTTTGCATCACTACTTCATGCTTATTATTTATCAATTAATGAAGTTTATTTAGTCAAATTTTTATTGACGGTGAGTACAATACTTGAATTTTATGAGATAGTTCTTAGTTATCTTTTTACCTTTTATGTTCGTCACTGGCTAGGAGATAAAAACTTGTAACTAATAATCCTACATTCGTAACTGGTTAAGATTGAGCACGATCTCATGAGAATTGGTTCTCAAAAGTTTTGTTTCTAAATTTTATGTTCGTAATTGGCTGAGATGGAAAATTTATGCTTATAACTTTTACGTTTGTAATTAGTTATAAGGGTAAATCTATTAATCGCTTAAGTTATGATTTTGAATCTTACGGTCGTATCTGGCTAAAACAAAAGATCATATTTTTAACTCATACGTTCGTAATTGGCTAAGAGGGGAAAACGTTTAATATTGGATATAAAAGAAAATCATTTTCTTTGCAAATGTCATTTTTATTATGATACCCGGTTTTATATCGGTCGGCTCGATCGGCTTTTGCTCTCAAATCATATACCCGAGCTGAAAATTAACCATTTGTTACAAAAACAAATTGTATACCAAGCCGACATGTACATGCATTCATTACTATTAGACCTATTTTCCTTTTTGATCTCATCTACTCTGTTTCTTATGAATCCCATTGATCGGCCCAAGGCTTGTGGTTTAGAACCTTTATATTGGAGAGACTCAACTAAATAAGTCAAGGACTCGCCCCTAAGGAGGTATTATTTTATATATGGAAACTTGCTTCAAACCACACTCACTTTAATGTAAGGAAAGTGGTTATACCCATAGCGATCAAACCAGGTTCTCAGTGCTCGACATATCCTTACATCACAAATCCCAGCTTTCTCTATTTCTTGCGTGTTGGGAGAGAAGGGGGTGGGATCTCTCCTAAAAGATATAATTGACCTCAAGCCTGTCCTGCTTATTCTTCTTTTCCAGTTAGTTCCTGACCCTCGGATCAGTTGGTAAGGGGCTAAGCTCAGGACTTGATGCGCCTCGTACATGCTAATACTAATAAATAATATAGCAGTAGTAAGGATCGTTCCCACGAGGAGCTATGAATTATTTTTTTTTTCAACTTATTATGTAACCAAAGGGGGAATTGTGATAAATTAAACTAAATTGAACTAAACTAATAAAGTAAAAACTAAATAAATAAAGATTGAGAATAATGTGAGAAAATAATGGTTAAGGATTTCATCTTCCATCGCCAATCATGATCCTCAATCGATTAGAATCATCATTCGTTCCCTCTTCGTACCAATAACCCTAAAGTACCCCCAATCAGTGTAATACTTTGTTACGCCTCCACATGTCAACACATACTGCAATCGCTAATATATGAATTCTTTTCCACCTAATAACCTAGTGCTTATCGCTAAGAGATTCAACTTGAGGAAAGCATAAATATCTATGAGACGAGTTATTCATATGCAATTTATTGCACTTATCGTGGTATATTCAACCTAGGCCAAGCTTTACTTGAGACTTCCTTCACCATTCGCACCGCTAGTGATCATAAATTGCTACTTGTTGCTACGGTTCCTGATAGAATTACCTAAGAACACTAACTAGATATAGCTAAGCTCCCAAGATTATTTAGTTTGCAACTTAAACATTCAAGAGAACCAATCATATTATACGAACACAATCACATAATTGTTATACACCATAAAACATGAACTATAAAAAGAGATCTTGAATATTAATAATAATCATCCAGATTGATTCATATGTCTAGGAATTCGGATTGCATCCTAACCAATAAAAGAAAGTTACATACTCATGGGTTTCTCAAAATCCATGGAAAATATACAAAAGATAAGGGAGAAGAGGAAGAAAAAGGTGTCATGGGTCTTCCCTTAAAGGGAAAAAGCATAATTCGCTCCAAAATTCCTTTTTCTTTTTGTTGTAGATGATATTATATTCAAAATATCATCTAGGAAGTCTTCTTATACAGGAAACCAAGTATAGGAGTGCCCGTGTTCAAATCCCGGTCATACTAGGTCTTGGAAACTCAAAAATATCATAAAAACCCGTCAAAAATACTTAGATCTCGTATATGCCTCAATGGCCTGACCCTCCGGGAATTCTGATTTTCCCGATGGCTTGACCCTCTTAGAAAATTATTTCTTTCTGGATTTTCTTTTCTCAATGGCTTGACCCTCCGAGAATATTGTCTTTATCGATGGCCCATGCATGCGGGTGAGACTATCTAAAAGGCATTCTTTGAACGATTGCCTGCGGTTTATGTGTCGGTTTATCCGGTTTCGATCGGTCCAGTCGATTCATCCGGTTTTCTATACAATTCTAAGTTAAACACCCAACCTCCTCTATGGGGAAGAGCATAGGAATCCATAAAACTACAAGGCGGTTCCTAGCCCCACAACATTTAGCAACAATAAGGGAAGTCAAATGGAGTTCTCATATTGAAGACTTGGCCACTATGGACGACCAACATGGGTATATTCAATTAAGATTTTATCGGATATTCATAGATTTTATTAATTGGTAAATTTTACTTGGATTAAGAGGATTTTGAATCATTTCCATAGATAATAATGGATTCTTTAATTGATAAATATGAATTTAATTTTACGAATGTACATGGATATTTGTGGATTCATTAAACAATTTTTTTTAGTTGAAAATGAAACAACTATTTACAAAAGCCCAACATTAGACAAATCAAAAGTGACATATACCGGATTATGGTAGTAAGACGATGGTAAAGGTGTCGGTGTATGGTGATAATGTCTAGCTTCTTAATTATAAATCCACAAAAATCTTGTGGTTTGTGTTAGAGCATTGCTCGATTGAACTCACAAGTATTAGTATGTCAAACTTGTTGTCAATGTTAGATGACCAAAACTATTTCTTGATTTGTTGTCTTGGACTAGGATTAGATTTAGGTAGTTGAGTCACAGAAATCACCAAATACCCTTTAAGAGTAAAGAGTGAAGATCACACAAAGACATCAGCGAGAACTCATCAACAAAGGTATGTGCAGACTATTTATCCTACTTGAGTCATTGTTTTCTACCATTCTATCTTTTGAGGCATAGTCGTTTGGATTTAGTAAATTGATGAGATATAAAAAAGAAATTCCGAGTTCAAGCTTGTACTCGACTAATCCAGAAACTAGAAACCAGACAATGGATGTTCAAAGAACTTATCGCATTTGAGGTTGAGAACAACTTGTTTGTTCAATAAACTATGTTTTGTGCATGAAATACCTTAAAACTTCAAACTGCCTTAGAATTCGCGAACCACTTTTGGCAGTTCGCAAACTATGCAATTTGAAACTTTTTCTGTTGACATTCAATTTTTCCTAGAGTTTACGAACTATCTTTTGGAGTTCGCAGATTAGAGTGTTTTTTGTTAACATCCAATTTCGCCTAAAGTGCGCGAACTATATTTTCCAGTTCGTGAACAGTACAATTGTAGACAAGTTCTCTTTGCAATTCTAGACAAGTTCTCTTGGTACCAAGAGTACTTGAGTTCGCGAACCTTGTTTTTCAGTTCGTGAACCGTAACTTGCTTGTTTGAGGTTACATACCATATTAGTTAGTCTGGTGAACTTATGGTGCACGATCCTTATTGAAAAATACATGTACGCATCATTTTTTATGTATTACAAGGCAAAATTTTCACACGTTTAATGGTTTTCATTCTTGGTACTATACTATTGCGGGTAAGTTAACTATTTTCCTAATTGATTAAAAGATAAACTTTAAAATTATTTTCTTTTGGAAGTACCTGATTACCATTATTACAACTACTATGAAAGGAAATAACTATATTGCTAGAATGTTCTAACTAAGGAAACAAGTTTACCCTGAAGTCGGGTAATATGATCTCATACAATCTTGCTCCAATCTGACTTAGATGGCGAGCGATCCCATTTCACGATAGAGAACAAAACATCAAGCGAGTGTACCTTTCTTCGCTTCTTCTCCACCAAGCACGGAAGTTTAAGGATAATTGTAGGTCGGTGGCTACCTAAGGAAACTCCGATTCAATCGGCTCTCCGGCTGGGAGGCATCTCTTGGAACTAAAGTAAGAAATTATTCTAAGTAGTATTGAGATTATTTAGGATCAAAGTAATTTATAAACATGGAAAGTAGTTCACGAACTTACTTTGAATGTAAGTAATTGTTGCCTTATTTATATTACAAATAAAGACTCTCTGCAACTAAGAATCTCAATCCTTGCTTGATATGTATTCTTGTCGCTGCAATAGTCGTCCTCCATAAACCTGGGTCTCCTCGAAAAACATAATTAGGTTACGACTTTTAAAGTATTCACTTTGGGTCGTGAACCTCCATCAGACTACCTTTTATGTGATAAATTTTTGTTATCCGGAATCTTATCTTAATCATCACAGTTTTTGTCTATTCCAAATGTCGATTCTTCTGCTATACGGCCATCCAAGAACTACTTATTGAGGAATAAGATTATAGACACTACAAGGAGTTATTCATCTCAAACTTTGTTAATTCCGCAAGATTATAATCTAAGCTTGACTAAGATAGATCTTGTGAGGTAGAATCAGTTAGAAAATATTTGAAGGAAATCAAATAGGTGTCCTCTTGGAGGCAGGGTAGCACTAGTCTACACAAAGGATTGTGGAACAACTCCAAAGGATGTAAAGGACGTCCACTAGGGAAATCATGTGTGTATGTTCTTGCGAGATCTAAGAGACGTAGGGGAACAACTGCAATTGAATAGCTTGGAGGGTATATTCGGTCTCAACCACAATCCAGTTTGAAGTCTGATAACATGTTGGTCTCTATAGCAGATTAATATGGTGTGTGTTCAAACTGGACGAGGTCCCGGTTTTTTTGTTGCTAGGTTGCAGTTTTTCTCGTTAACAAAATTTCTAGTGTTTTGTGTTATTTCTTTTATGCATTAGTATTTATTTATTTTATCTTTGTAATTGAAATATGACAAATAGTACATTAATCGACGTGGATAGTTTTTCTCGTCGATAGAGATCTAACAAGACTTGTTTTTTTTTTGAACTCAGATCACGAATATAGATCATATAAGGCTTTGTATTGATTGATTCAGATATTGAAGTTTCGAGATCATATTGGGTTGACCTTGTATCTACGATCCAGTTGGTTTCAAAAACTGAAGGCCAAACAACAAAGAACTACGTTTTGCTTATCTTTGTTGAGGTTTCGAAACTAGGAATACAGGTTTCAAAACTGAAGCATAAAAACATTTTTGCATTTCCCTATTGAAGTTTCGAAAATAGTTCTTGTAGCTTTCAAAAACTGAAGTATAAAAGTATTTTTGCTTTTCCCTGTTGAAATAGTAATTCACATAGGGGTGGGAATAGGGCTTCACATACCCGACCCGCACCCGCCACCCGACCCGCCAGTTTTAACCCGACCCGCACCCGACCCGTTTACCCTCCTTCTGGCGGGTCGGATGCGGGTGACACCTTCTCTCACCCGACCCACCCGCCCAACTCGTCAGAAAGTCCCTTCTTTCTGCATTCATACCTTTAAGTTAACAAAGAGAGAGTTAAAATAGGGAGATATACAGATCGAGATAGGGAGATGCAGAGAGAGTAAATCAGATCGAGAAAGAAAGAAAGGGTTAGCTTGAATAAGAGTTGAATCAATAAAGAGATTTAGATCGTTGCATACAGAGAATCATATGTGGACCTAATCATTCTAATTTCAAACCGAGAATCAGAATCAGGTAAGCAATTGAAACCCTAAATTGTTTTTTGAATTGTTGTTTATTTTCGAACCCAATTTATGATTGATTGTATAATGGGGTTATCTTCAAGTCAGTAAGAAAGCGAGAAGGAGAATGGGTATGTGGTTGATGTGACAGGGAAGAAATCAGAGAATGGGTTTTGGCTCCAATTTCCGATCGAGAAAAATGAGGAACAAAATTTACAGGGAGGTGATGTGTGTTGAAAGGTGTTCTGTGGTTCGAATTAGTGAGCTCAGGTGAGAACTAGGGCAGTGAAATGGTTCGAGTTTACAGAAAAGTTGAAGATTAAAGGAAAAGGTGATGGTTTAGTTATTTTAGATGGATAAGACTTAAAATTCAATTTTGTTGCCGAGAGAAATTCAGTCGAGAATAACAAGAAATCAGCTAATGGAAGAGGAAGAAGGGGCAGTTTGTAGCTGTTGGTGAATCGAGTTCAAGAAAGAGAGGAATTCTTTAAAGCCATGGAGATGAGTTCGTTGTTGATTTCTAAGATGGGTTCACTGATGGGTATTGATGTCAAGAGGTGGTACTGTTAGATTTGAGCTGAAATATAGAATTGAGTTTGAATTCAGGTAGAGAAGTTGTTGAGCGAGAATGAAGAGTTAAGAGTTGTTTCTGTGTTGCTAGTTACTGCTGCCGTGAAGATTAGATGGGATATCATTTGAATTAAGTTTGCACAAGATCATGTGAAGAGGAAACCAAGAATTGAAGAAGTTCACTGCCATGATTGAGTTGGTTGGGTGTGTTGCTGTGCTAATTGAATGGGGAAATGGTTATGTGTGGTATTTTGTTTGCCGTGAATGATTGAATGTGTGATTTGTTTGAATGAGTTTGAATGAAATCTTGCAGTGAAGGAGAAATTATGATTGAAATGACCAACACATCATGCCTAATTGCCACCTGAAATTTTTTGCATTGAATCTGGGCGGGTGACCCGCACCCGACCCGCCGAAATGGCGGGTCAGACCCGACCCGACCCGTCCTACGACGGGTTGGGTGCGGGTGAATATTTCAGTCACCCGCCAACAGGCGGGTCGGGTGCGGGTGGGGCCAAACCCGACCCACCCGACCCGATGTGCAGTTCTAGGTGGGAATTGGTGATAGGTACAATATATGCATCGGTTTGATACTCTATTTAATTGCTTTCTTGTTAGTTTTTTTGCTTTCATGCTTTGATTTGTTTTGTTATGAGTTCTTTAGGTATTTTGAATATTAATCAACTAAAGAAGAATAAAGGAGTTCATTTCGGCATAATGGAGAAATTATATTTCCAAGATATTGTCGTCGACAAGATGAAGAAGTGAAACAAGAATTCCAGACTCACATACGGTTATAAGTGCTTCAACCCAGCCGTAAAATGTGATAAAGATATATGAAAATTTTGAATTTCGGGTTTAATACCGATATTTTAGCAACAAATCCAAACACCATCCTGTATAGAATGAAGATACAAAGCCAACGCAAAAATAATGAGGTCAATCGGACGTCGAATGAAGGAGTTATGGCCAAAACAGTGAATGAGAAAAAGGTGAAACTCAGACTCAATTACGGACAGGAAATGCCCAACACGACCCAGCCGTAAGTGACCCTGAAATTCAACCAAAAACATGTATTTTGATAAAGATAGGTTGTGGGAACAATTCTTAGCCGTAGGCAGAGTACTTGACACGTCTATCGACTTCTAAAACGAGTAAAACCCGGTCCCGGAAGGATTCCAAACCCTAAAGAACAAGGAAAACTTAGTTATAATGAGATTCTAAACCCTAAAATGAGAGGGTACTTGAGGGCCAAACATTGAAGGTTATAAAAGAAGACATCTAAGGCTCAAACAAGACATATTCTACATCTTTGAAGTAATCTCTTATCTTCTACTTCTCATATCACATCCTCTACATCAAAAACCTAGGGTTTTCCCCTTATGGGGAAACCATTCTTCTTCTTTGTATATTTTCCATGGATTTTAGTAAATCGATGAGTAGGTAACTTTGTTTTATTGGTTGGGATGTAGTTGGAAGTCCTAAAGATGTGAATCAATGTGGTTGGTTATTATTGATGTTCAAGATTTTTTTTTATCGTTCATTTTCTACTTTTAATATCACCATGTATGATTTTGGTGTGTTTATTGATGATGCATACTAAGTGAACACATATTCTCTAAACTAGGGTTTGGAGATACGGAATAGTCGATAGACCCGATTATAAGTAGCATAGTGTGATTACTGATTGTATTCAAAACATTCGTGTGATTGCATGTGGAAGCTTGACCAGTGTTAAATAGAATATCCGTAGTACTTTATTGCATTGAGTAGCCTAATTCAAAGAACATAATGCTCTTGGAGGATTAAACTTGATAGCACGTTGTGTTAGGTTGTTCGTTGGGTAGTATTCGCATATTTATCGTTATGGTATGCGATGACATAAAAAATTTACCGGAGTATTCTCTCGATGGGGTGCTCCAGGACTATTGGTATGAAGAGAGAGTGGATGTTGATTCTAATCGATTGCGGAGCATGATTGGTAACGAAGATGAAACCTCTAGCCAGTATTTTCTTCCCTTAATCTCAATTTTTATTTATTTCATTAGTTTACTTAATTCATTACAATCTCCCTTGGTTATGAAGTCAAAGACAAATAACAATTCACAGTTCCTCGTGGAAACGATCATTACTACCGCTATATTACTTGTTAGTATTAATGAGAAATATCTTAATTAATTTATGCGCAAACGACACACATCAATTGGTCGGGTCGGTCGGGTTAGGAGGCTTGCCAGACCAGACATGTGCTAGAGATGTCTTGACTGGATTGCCCATTGAACCCATGGAACTCTTGCCCATTGACGAACCACGATGTATCACGGGTTTCTCGGGTTGGCCGATTAAACAAAAATTAAGCATCAGTAAAAAAAAGAACAACCGATAATCAACAATTAAGTAGGTTTTGGTGCTTTTGTCGTTAGGGAAACTAGTTTTTCATAAAGCACAATTGTATCTGCTTGATTATCAGTTCCATCTGATTTGTTGAGAGGCTTTAAGTAGATATGCTCAACACCATTTTCTTTCACTTGCACAAACTTATGAACTTTTGGGTCACTGCGTCAATAATCATTGACATAAACAAATGATAACAAAAACATTTACCCCTGTAAGCTAAGCACAACAAAGATAAGATTTGTTTCACCCACATATAAATTTAAGAAGACAGAGCAAGTGATAAGTAATTTGTTGACACAATAAGCTAAGCTCCGTAAAGATTAAATTATTTCACCCACATCTAACACTGGCAAGGAGGACTTACCAACTAACTGATAATTACTATATTAAATAATTTAAATATTATAATTTTTATTTTTTTTAGATTTGATTTGATCTGATAATGATAATTAAATTGAGTAAAGTAATACTCTTTCCGTCTCAGGAAAATAGTTACTTTTCCTATTTGCACAATTGTTAAGGCAAGATGAGAGAGAATAACTCTTATAATTTATTTCCAGATTTACCCTAACAAAAAGTTTAATATTACATATATCTTTATAATGAGAATAATAACATTTCTTAAGATAACAAGGGTAGTTCTGAAAGTTTGTTATGTTGAAAATGAAAGTAACTCTTTTGTTGGAACAAAATTTTAAAGAGAAAGTAACTCTTTTCCTAAAACGGAGGGAGTATTATAATACTTGATTTATATTATTTTCTAGATACTTTTGAGATTATTTACAATAATATAAGAAAAATTTTCATGTTTAAAACTTAATTCATTAATAAAAATATCATATAGTTTATTTTTATTATATTAATAAAAAATCACAATTAAATTAATCTAAAAAAAATAATAACATTATACATAAAAGAAACTATATAATAATTTTATAAATTTTATAATTTTACGGGTTAATGGGTGTGGAAGGGTTGCTCGGATTAGTAAAATTCGTCCCCATACCCGTCCAAGTTACCTCGGATTAATAAAATTTGTACCAATACCCGCCTAACATTTAGAATTATACTGTCCAGGCCCGCCCAACGTTAGGGTTGGGCACAAGTTGGGGGTTGACCCAACCCCAAATCCCACCCCTAAATTCACTCTTCACAGAATGAAGTTACTAAAACAAAAATCTGTTTTTTTTCCGTTCCCGTGCGCAGCACTGTTTCAATCTAGTTAAACATAAGTGGACAATTAAAAGAGAGCAAGTGGACATGGAACAGAGACTTGGGAGTAGATTTTCCCAAAAATAAACCTATTGCTAGAAAAGAAAAGAAAAGATAAAAATATCGTTAACAATAACTCATCCACCTTGGCATGAAATCAGCCTGATCTGTATCACACAATGATTGTAATTTGTTTCATCTTTAGACACTACAGGGTAATCAAGTAACAACTAATCTCATTTTTCAAACTAATAAAGTCCGATGAGGCGTTTCCATCTATGAAGTCTTCTATTTCACCGCAGACGAACTCAACAAATGTCAGACTACTTATATTCTTTGTTTATGTATAAAATATTGTATGCAAAAGATGTGGAAGAAACTGATGAATATACTTTATAAGACTGCTGCATAAATTGGGCAACTGAGTTCTTCAAAAGACCTAAAACAAAAAGAAAAAGGCAACAAAATGAACAACAGGAAACAAACTAAAACAGAGAGGTGAATGAGCACCTTCACTAACAGCTATAATAACTAAGGGGCCGTCACTATTACTGCTTGACATAACGATGTTATGATGACTGTTCTAAAATATCCCATAAACTTGGGATATAACTTATAAAGCTATGATATTACTTTTGAAACATTTAAAGTATGGAGTATAGATACTGGTCTTTCTAACCTGTATATTATGAGTTTTGCTGGACTTGCTGGTGTATTTGCTGAATCCACTCAACATAACCGTTGGCTCCATAAATTCGGTCTTCAACAAGGTTAGCAAGTAGCAAAGAACCTTCTCTTGGTTGTTCACCTTGTCTAACAAGATGACATAACTGATAAGAGGATGAGCTGGCAACCCTAAATCTCTTAATTATTCCCATCAGATTTCTCGACGCATCATTATCAAGCTCACGTAGGCTAACCTGAACCATCAAAAAAGAAGAGAACAGCATAAGAGGAGATTCAACACTGCTTTAATTTTGCTAAATTGATAAAATTTGTCTGACACGTGCAAACCCTTCAATGGTACTTGGACATGATAACAGTTGGATGTTGCATGTATATCTTGTGTAGCAGCACAAAATTGTGTCTGATGTGTAGTGGAAACAATTTAATAAGAGATAAAGCACATCATTACTGAAACAAGTACAATTGTATGTGTACAAACGTGTTCTGTTTTGTCTAATTCAAATGCACCGCGTCTGACACCTCATACAAGGTCCCATCAGTCACACATGCCTATATCATTGTCACACAGAACAAATGCCATCTTGCAAAAAAGGATGGTGATGCAAATGATAAATTAAGGCTATCCCAGTAGAATTTCAAACACATTCTCAAGCAATAAGTGAAGAGGGGGACATCATAAAAGTGAGAAATCTAAAACAGTGGGAGACAGTTATGATGGTGATAAGTGTTAAGGTGCACAAAATAGTTAAAAGACGAATAAACTAGAGACAGTAAATACTAATTCCTTTTAAGTAAAAGAGAGGAAGTACAGTGTTCTGCTTCAACGACAGTTATCCATGCTCAAACAAGAAAGGAGCTAACAATACAGTGCATAAGGGTCGAAAGCGGTAGCAGTGTTCTGCTTCAATTTCATTATATAGTTTCTCCCAGAAATGGGTCGAAAGCAGTATCAGTTCGGAACAATAATGTTTAATATAGAGGCAAAAGTCCCATACCTTTGGGAGATCAGTGTGACTAGAAAAGTCTACTCCAACTAATTTGGTAACCAAATCAGAAGAAAGCCTACTGCCAAACCAAATAACGAAGCGAAACCCATCATCATATAAAAAGAGGCCACTTGGATCTAAGCTCTCCAATGATAGGGGCAACATTTTGAAATGGTTTCTGGAACCATCACTATTAGCTGATGCCTGCCACTATGAATTGGAGTTAATTTAAACGAACAAAGATGCACTGAGTTAAGAATTAATTTTACAGCATATGCCATTTGTTGTTTACCTTCAAAATATACTCGTCAATCCTAATTAAGCTAGGATAGAGAAACTTCAATAGCTTCTCAATAGGTAGTGTCATTATGGTGTAACCAGCTGCGCAGCGGTCATCTAGCTGAGCATCAATATGCACTCCACGAAGAGCTAATGATCTACATAGTGCTAACCCATACAGAGATAAGAATTTCAAAGAATCTGGATATATCATCCTGCCTCCCACGCAATGTTGAACTGCATAGAGATTTCGATACTCCCTTAGGGCTTTAACAATTCTCTGTTGGACGGAACGGCAAGCCTCTTCCAACTTATTAGATAAAGATGTCTCAATAGCTGTAAATTTATTAAGTAGACAAACAATATATCAAAGACCCATGCAAAAGCTAAATTCCACAATAATCCAAAAATAATATAAGGTTTAACCTTACCAAGCCTGCTAAGCAAAGAAATAGTGGCACCAATATCAGCTTGGCGGTACATCTCTCCAAGATCTGACACCACAGGCACTGCTGCTGTATGGACCCTAATTCGCCTCTCGCCAGATGATGAGGTGTATCTTTAAATTGTCAAGACACGCAATAAGTTGTACAAAGAAAATATTTAATGGAGTACCCGCCAGTTCAATACCATCCACTTTAACTCCTTCGGTAACTACTTAGGGTTGATTTCCAGCTGAAGCAAATAGAATGACTTGAAAAGAAATATAAACTTGAAGCAGAAAATGACGATGATGGGGAAGTAACTTGTAAAAGAAGATCCAAATAGTGATCTTATCCATGAAGCAATCGAAAAAAAACATTGAACGATGTTCAAGGAATACACTCTTAGTAGTCCAAGTGTCCAACCGAGGATATATGCACTATCAGGAATCCCAGCAGCATGAACATGATTTGTAATCCTTAGCAATCCAGCTGAAGAATATTTGCGGAAGGGTGAACGTACATGCATATCAGGTTATGTCTACAGCAAGAAGAAAATCAGATTTGCATCGATATGGGGAAATTTTTGCTTTAAATTCATCCAATACAACCTTATATGTGGCAGTCAGTAAAGGATACAGTAGAGCAACTTGGAAGTAAACTGTCTGAGTTGTAAGTAAGGTTTCCTCCAAAGCCAATTGCATTGTAAAGGCTTTATCACAGTCAACTGCGGGAAGCGCCAATAAATCTGCAGACCTTAACATAAAGTGCCCATGATAACTTGTAAACCGCACTCCTGAAAAGAAAAGAAAATCCAGGACTTAACTATATCAGTTTTGAAATGTAACAAACAGATCATACAAATATTATAGATTGAGGTGTGTGGGAAACAAAAAAAGTCATTTCCAACCTTTTCCACATTGTATACGCAGCACAGCTTCCCATGCAGTCTCCCTCGTAAGGTCCCTTAAAAGCTCATGCCTCAATTTTTCTTTGTGAAGGGCCCAGGTGAAACTTGGATAGTGATATACTTGACCACCAGTATACTTCGCTAGATTTCCTACAAAAGCATATTATGTTTGAGACAAAGAAGCTTTCATAGAAATGACTAAGAACAGATATTGAATTACTAGCACAAATTACCTAGGGAAGCTATATCAATGTACTTGTCACTGAAAGCATACACGTTTACTCCTATCTGTGACTGGGTAAGATCTGCAGCCATTTTCCTAAAAAATGTATCTTCTGGTTTTCTTAATTCATGTTCTTTCTCAGTTCCATAAATACGAGTATCATCTCCACGTAACCGTAGGCAGCCAACACCAAGAGATGGCAATGCAGTTTGAAATATTAAAAATTTGCCCCCGAGTTGACTCTGAAGAATGAGAAGGCACATTAAGTGAAACTGAAGAAGTCATCAAATTAAAACCCTATAGTCATAGAAAACAGTAGAGGGTCGCAATAAAAGCAGCAATAAGTTCTAAGCGTGAAAACAGTGACAAGGAAACACACCATAACCATGGCCGCCGCTTTCAGAGCAGGCCCAAAAGCAGATTCGACATTCAAATTGTCTTGAAACATGCATGGCAAGCTGTCTAGGAATGCATCCACCACAGTTCGTGATTCGGACAAGTTGACAACAAGCTCATCTGGCAATGGCAAAAATATATCATCCAAATCTGACACCACCATCATTTGAGGTTGTGTCAAAGATGACTGACACGAGCAAAACAGGAAATCAAATAATCACTGAAACTGCTATTGTATGGGAGCATACCTGTTGCTTGATAACAATGAATCTTAGGTTCAAGGCAATATTTTAAAATGCATTGTCAAGCTCGATAGTAAAAAGATGCTTTTTCCAGGACAGAATAATAGATACTACAAAAGAACCACTTGCCTTCATATTATAAAAATGTAATGTGCTGTCGAAAGTTATGAACCCAATCTGTGTTCTAGGGAAACCAGGCAGCTCATCCAAACAAGACTTGATGGTCTCCGCCACAATCTGCCAAAGAATGTTGGAGGTGAAGATAATTGAAAGTGATCCCAAATAATATGAACCATAATTAGTATTTCTGTAAATTAATTTAGTTCATAAGGAAAAAAACAGTAATACATATATATAGAGAGAGAAACAAAGAAACCGGAAAGTAAACAGCGACAGCACTATATGGCCAAATATTCCTAATGGAACACACAGTGGCCAATAATCTAATTTGCTACATAAAATATCTATAATTCTATATACACCATCGAATCTTCCAAAAGAAATCATATCTTGTATATAAATATCATAAAGAAAAAATAGCAAAACGAAAATAATGGTTAACTAATCATAATGAGATTTTTCCTTTTTTTGTTTTTAACAACGAAATTAGAGGGCAAGTTACGACACCTACAATTGTACCTAGTTCATTGTAAATCATGAATGAGTTGTTAAGGGAATCATAGCATGACGACACTCACTCTGAAACACAGTTTCGCAGCATGCTTGTACTTTTAAACACATCAAAATAATGCATTTATATAATGCTTCCCAAAATACCACTAGTAAGCAAACCATAAGGATCAAAATCATATTAGCTGATGAGAAGAAACAGATGTCGTGGGTACTAGGTAGCTAACCAAGTGCCCTTTGCCTGTTAGGAACTATACTACACTTTTGGCTAGTAGTACAAAGGCGAAGGCAGTCCATGATTACTTGTACAAAATCAGATAGTTTATTCCAGTCCAACGTGCTTACCCCAATCATGCCACTTTTAACTGCAGAAATTGATACATCAATGAGGAAAAAGTATGTTGGCGGCATTGGAGGTCGCACCATATATTCTGTCGGAGCAATAAAGTCAACAGTTCCCTTTGAAAGCTCAGCCCGATGTTCTGCATCAACTCTTCTTCCATTTGCATCCAAATGCGCAAAATATTCCCCAGGGACTATAAAAAAAAGTCGAGATAAATTAACCACATACTTTGATTTGCATTGGCAATGTTCAAAAATATAAAATAATTGACATTTTAATCATAAAGGAGGAAAAACATGTGTCAGATTCTGAATCTACAAAATTGTTCGTCTCTATCATACTACAAAGTGTAAAGAAAAAAATGAAGGGAACTGATAAAATCCTTTTCTCTGTATATCAACACCTTTATATACCCAAACACAAAAAGTCATTAATACTAATTCTCATATAGCAGCACTAAAGCAGCTCAATCTTTTAGAAAGTCCTCAACCTTAAAACCCGGTCCTAATCGAGCAAACCAAACTTTGTTTTTGAAAAGTTCTAGAGATCTTTCGTAGTAGAAATAGTGGACATAAGTGATAGATTTATCACCAACAGCAGTCAAGCATTAGGTCTTGCTCTTTAGTGCTTAAATAGCACAAGATCGTTAATATCAAGTATAGCCATTAAGACACCAGGTGGGTATCAAGAATATTTCAAAGTCAGGGAGATGATATGTTAAGTAAGTTCAAAAACATGTAAGCATAGCGCATTGATTACTGAAGAGCATTAAAGCAAACTCATTCTAGTTTCCGTTTACAAAAGGAAGGCTCCTCTCAAGTTCAAATTGCAGTAAGCAGTTTCCACACTTGACTGTGATCCCAGAATGAATCTTCAAAGGCTTTTGTCCAATGTTGTTCGACACATAACAATCATTCATGGTGAATCCCAATACAAATTAGTGACTCAAGAGGTTTGCTGTTTATTATCCGCGATGATGTTATTCCATGTCAATAAGTTGTTCAATCTCATCATATTTACTTCTAGACACTAGATTTTGCATACTGATTTTTAAAGAAAAGACAGTTTTAGAATAAGTGGGTTGCTAAGCACATACAAATCCAAGCATCATAGACTAATATGGATAGCCTGCAAGACAGTTACTGGGGCACCACATAATTGATGTGCTCAGACTGCGACCATATTATTTTGTAAAATATTCCCTAGTGTCATACCACTACAGAGTTGGAAGAAAAAGGATCTCTTACAACCACCAGATCACATTGTGAATTATGATCAAAGGAAATACAGAAGATGGCCTGCAATATTATCAGAACTACAAGTTGGTATGGAGAGAAGGACTAGTAAAAGATAACCTACGAAGAAATCAAAAATTGTGTTGCAATCCATGGGAAGTTCTTGGATAAACTTGCTAGTAGCAATGTTTCATGAGAATGAAACTAACTTTATCAAAAAAGACCACTTGAATAGCAGCAAGACAGAGTGAAGGAAAACAAACTCATGAATATTTGGTATGACAACTATATGCAAAATAAAAACTAAAGGCTGCTTTTTGCATCAAAACAAAAAAGATAATACTTAGTACCAACCTTCATTAAGCAAATTACAGATGTTGCAACGCCACTTTCTTCCTCCTTCAGAAAACAGGACATAAGGATTCACATACGTACGGCACTTTCTACAACGAACAATTCCACTTGGTCCAAGGTTAACTGTAGGCACTTCTTCCTGAACAACAAGGCTCGATGTAAAAATAAGATACTTAGTGAATAATAAAAGAGAAGGAAACACATAGATCGCCAAAATGAAAAATAATGACCATTTTGGAGTTCATAAAGTTACTAACCCCTTCAGCAGATTCTGCAAGAGGATGGACCACTGCTCCAAGAGGCAAATGCCACCTCGAAAACAGTGATTGAGCATTTGGTATTGCATTTGTTGTAAGTCGTAAATATCTAGGATGGCAATTGAAGGGATTAAATTCCATAGAAGACTTTCCCTCCATATCAGCATCATCCAGTGGCCTCGGCAGTGTTTTTGAATCAATGCCAGGGTCATTTGATCCTGGAAAAGATCCAACAGAGAGTGAGCTGAAATCCTCAACCAAGTTCTGAACAGCATCAACAGAAGGTCCTGCATAAGAATGTTGCATATGTCCCATAGAATTCATTCCCATGGAAGCAGCTTGAGTTGGAGGTGGTCTATAACCTCTTTGTTGAGAAGGAAAGGGGTGAGACTGTACTGGTGGTACGGGAGGGACAGAATTAGCTTGGCTAATATATGGATACCCCTGTGAAACTGTTTGCACAGGTGGATTAAGTGAATGAAATGAGGACTGTAATGGAGTTTGGAAAGCATCCCCTTGTGATGGCAAAGGGTTTAAACTATGAGGTATTGGTGCTGCTTGAGTAATTTGAGACTGTGGTTGGAAGGGGAAGGGTGGTGGAGGAACTTGTTGACCAACAAATGGTAAACCTTGCCTAGGAAGACTGGGTTGAACTGAAGGATTGTGTTGCACTGGGGGAGGAGTCATAAACGGACTATTAAATCTAACTGGTGGGCCAGGTACGTAAGCAGAGTTCTCTGCCCCAGCCACAGGCTGAGAAGGAGGAAACGGCATCGTAGGCTGAGAAGCAAAAGGGAAGGATGAAGCAGTAGGCCTTCCTGGGAAATTAGGGGTACCAGGTTTTTCGTTAACCGCAGGCTGCATCTTAAACAGGTGTTGTTCTTAGTTGAGTCACAGTAATATGCCAAAACTTACCAAAACCACACATCAAACAGATCATAAACATCCTTACAAAAACAAAGCATATAAGATTGGACTAACATGAGATTTACACTCTCATTTCAGAAACTTCATACTGTTTCATACTTCATCAGTTCTTTTACAGAGACTAAACCGATGTATGTGCAGTGTTTATACTATTACTTGAAATGCTTCGTCAGATTCACTTGTTCTCCAAGAACAAATCATACTAACATTGGAAGAATTACTCAAACACAGAATGTGTGACTTACAATGACATTCCAGATAAATCAAACTCCTCCCTACCTCCATACTTAAATCAATCTAACAACACCTAAAAATATCAAATAAATTAAGTAATTCAAATCACAAACCCCTATAAATAAACTAGAAACAACACTCATTGCTTCAAAATAAGAAAGAATCATCCCAAAGGAAGAGTTCGTACACGTAATGCACAAGTAAACTCTATGATCTACAACTTTTAATCAAATTTCCAACAAAAAAAAACCTAAAAAAAGAAACGAAACAAAAAACTCGACGGAAACATGAATCGTGAAGTTGAAATAGTAACGGAAAATTGTTTGCTACTTACCTGGCTGCTTCAATTATACTATCCAGAGAAGAAGACTGTGGAGACTGGAGAGATCGATATATATATATATGTATATATGTATATATACAGCTTACGATTTTATTTGGAATTTGGGGTTTTAATTTGACTCCAAGAGATTTACAAGTCAAAAAAAAAATCTCAAAATTCCAAGATGATGATACGCCAAGAAAAGAAATCTGGTCTTTTACCGTCTACTATTTACTGCTGTGTCTCTGTTTTCTTTTTTTACTGCTGTATATCTGTCCTGTACTCTTTTTATTATATAGGCACCCATGGATGTTTTGTTTTCTGTCATTAAACGGGCAGCCATCTTAAACCTTATATTGGCAGCCATGGTTTTTAAAGTAACATCGTTTTCGGAAGTAAACCCTAGACACTCACTCTTCTCTCAGCATCATCGTTTTCTTCCTCCTTTGAACCCTGCCCTCTCTTTCACCATCCCTCTCGAAGTAGTCTCTCTCTAAACCAGGTATGTAATCTGAAATTTCTTTTGTTTTCTAAAATGAATCGGATCAGGAATCTCAATCTTTTTTGGAGTTAGGATTTCCAAATGGGTTTTTCTGATATATGTTGTTGGATTTGATTGATTTATTGACAGTAAACATGAGGCCGATCTTGATGAAGGGTCATGAGAGGCCTTTGACGTTTCTCAAGTATAACAGAGAAGGTGATCTTCTCTTTTCATGTGCAAAAGATCATACACCGACTGTCTGGTTTGCTGATAATGGTGAGCGATTGGGTACTTACAAAGGACACAATGGAGCCGTTTGGTGTTGCGATGTATCTAGTAAGTTTTGTTTCACAGAGTGTTTTTTTATTTTGTTTTATTTTTTCTATGTAATTGGTTCAATTAGATGGCAGAGATTACTGCATCTTGATTGCCAGTTGACATGTTCTTATAATCTACTTATGCTTCTTATCTGGTGGTGATTGTTAAGCTTGACTGTGTATATCACAAATTTGACAACCCTTGGGACTTTTTACAATGGGTATGGTTTCCTAGTTCATTTTTTTAGCTGGCATTATGCTTTTGAACCACTGCAATAGCAGTCGGCCAGTTCTATGTTGGCAGTACCGTTGAAAGGGGAATCTGAATTCAAATATTTTGGATACTCTGTGTACACTCAGATATTCGTTAAAATATCAGTTGACTGCATGGTAACAACCTTTGTTTCACTAAACTTTCTCTGTGAAAATTAGCCTCACAAGGAATTGCATATCCCAGTGTTGAAGATCTATTTTACGGCAATGTTTTTAAAAGCTGATTTGAGGTGAGGGATGTCAGAAACTCCCTAGAGACATTAGGTTCTCAAAGTCTATTGTTTTAATAGTTGTTGGTACTAAGCTTAAGCTGCATTACGACATTAGCTTCAAAACAGATACATTTTCCTTATTTCCTTGGGGTTAACAAACTGTTACACCTACAGCATGCAACCCTTATGGCTGCTTTTACATGTTGACATACTAGCTTGTGAACCGAAGAGGAGTCAATAATTGAAGTTCGGACTTTTGATGCAAAGCTGACGGATGTATGAAGAGCTGCATACTAATTCATTCTTTAGTGACCTTTATATTTAATTTTGTGGGATCGAAATTCTACTATGCTAGTACTGATATATGTCAATGTGATTCAGGGGACTGCAGACGCCTTATTACAGGAAGTGCGGATCAGACAGCAAAGTTGTGGGATGTTCAATCTGGAACCGAGCTCTTTACCTTCAAATTTGATTCTCCAGCTAGAGCTGTAAATTTTGCAGTTGGGGATAAGCTTGTTGTGATCACTACAGATCCTTTCATGGAACTCACTTCGGCCATACATGTGAAAACAATTTCTACTGATCCACATGAACGTGCGTATTTATTTTGATGACTAAAGCCGGTTTCCTTCCTATATCTTCTATTCAAATATGTTGATGGCTTAAAGTTAAAATATCTGATAGCCTGCCTTATATTTCGTTATATATGCACTTTGTCCACTTGTATGGTGATATTTTATTCTTGCTTGATACTGCTTGTATTGTTATGATACCTGTTTTTGAGAAATTAAATTTCAACTCTGCTTGAGTTGACTATGCAATTGCATTAAACTTGATTTTGCATGAACAACGGTAATATGTGTTTTAGTTAATGGGCTGTCTACTTCTAAGTTGTATAAAAGTATAATGTCAGCGACTACAACATACGTACATACATACATATAAACAATAGATAATTACATGGATAGGTAAAACCTTTAGGAGATTACATCATTGGCTAAGTAAAGTATAAAATGGGCATAAACTTCATTTCATGAGGTAGAAGATCCCTCAGGTGGAATCATGGTTGCACATGATTGGAAAGTAAGAAAGTCGAAATTGAGCAGTATCAATGTTCTGAAACAAGAGGACTGTGCAGTGTGGAAAAAGAAGTATAGGATTCTTTGCTGTTTCTGCTAGTTGATGCTTATGTAGACGTATTACACAGTGGCATATGTTTTTGTTAAGCTTGTTTCTTCAATTGTTTACCTGGCCTATTGGGTATTTTTGTATGTCTTGTTTTTATTGTAATTCGTACATTTTTTTGTTGGGTTAAATTCGAACTCCTGAGTCAAATTTCTTATTTTGTTCTATAGTCAACCATTCTTTATCTCCTTTTCTTTTTCCTCTTTTGGTTCTGATGTGCATTTAAATAGTTAGATGTATAGGTTGGAAACTGACAAAGTGTATATTGCAGAGACTGATGAATCTCTACTTACCATTAAGGGACCCCGAGGAAGAATCCAGAATGCTGTGTGGGGACCCTTGAACAAGACTATAATCAGTGCTGGTGAAGATGCTATCATCCGCATCTGGGATTCGGAGGTACGCACCCATACAGTAGTATTAGTGGAAGTGTGATTTGAAGTGCTAGAACTTGAGCAAGCTGATCTTTATATTGCTTTTGTGATGTGCGAGACCTGCGGGTACTGAAAAAAAAAAATCATTTTCAGTTACATCTGTTACTTGTTTTCTGCTGCAGTATTGTGCTTCTCGTACTTTTAAAAATAGCTAGATGCCTTATATTAAACATTCCTGATGATATGCAGACAGGAAAGCTGCTCAATGAATCAAACAAAGAAACCGGTCATCAGAACACAGTTACTTCACTGTTTATGTCTGAAGATGGCTCGCACTTCCTAACTGGTTCTTTAGACAAATCTGCTAAAGTATTCACTTTATAAGCCCACTCTCATCTCTATATTACTTTTAATCTGTTTATTCATTTATGTAAATCATACTTTGGCCTTCTTATTTTGTTGACAAGCAGTTTATTTCATGATTGTGTTAGCTTTGGGACTCGCGGACATTGACACTTATCAAGACTTACGTAACGGAACGTCCAGTCAATGCTGTTGCAGTGTCTCCACTTCTTGAACATGTATGTGCTCTGCAACATTGATTACGAATCTTATTGAACGTCAAGTATTTTATGTCTTTTTGTTTTTGACCATGTTTCATGTGTATTATGTGCCTCATAATTCATCTCGTATGTGTGCTTATCTTTTACGGCTGTATTGATCTAATTCAATGCAAATTTCTTGCAACCATGAAACTTGCGTTCGATGCACAATTTCAGTTGCCAAGTTACCCACAACCCTTTTAGTATGTAAGTCCTTTAGAATCTTTGAAAATGCATCTTTTAGGTATCAGGATTCTATGTTAATTATCAGAATCCTTAGTATTGAGTTATGCAGAAATGAAAATTATGATATAGTGTCTGTCAACAACCAACAGGTACAGTAAATTAATCATGATATAGTTCTTAGTAATTCTGTTCAAGGACCTAATGTTTCTCTGCCCTTTATAGGTGGTTATTGGAGGTGGTCAAGACGCATCTACCGTCACTACAACTGATCGTCGTGCTGGGAAGTTTGAGGCTAAATTCTTCCACAGGGTGGGCATTCTTATTGTGTGTGCATGTGGAGCATTTTGCCGCAAATGCTTTTGTGATTGATAAACTTCATGGTTTCTTCCTTTGGTATAGATTCTTCAAGAAGAAATTGGTGGTGTAAAAGGACATTTTGGTCCGATTAATGCGTTGGCATTTAACCCCGATGGAAGAAGGTACGTTTTATCTTTAATCTTCGTAATGTTACCAGTGAGATCTTTCCCTGGAATCGATGAAAAAACTCGAAACACCTATCATTTTGAATAAAGGTGAAAATTTTCAAAACTTTTTTGATTGGGAACCACAATACAGTAATACCTTGATAAAGGAATACTTTTGAGGTAGCAAGGTATCGTTATTTTCGTCTCTTGGTTCTAATCGTGACTGGAAAAACAAATTATAAATACGAGGTTCTACTGTATTGCGAATTGATAGAAATATTTTACGCTTTTTATTTGTACTTTTTTCTTCAATTTTGATATTTTTGGGGCTTCTAATTCAATGGATTTTTGCATCTTTTCTGCCAAGTTCTATTATTGCTTTTTAGATTGGCAGTCCTTAAATATTTATTATTCTCGTTGTCCTTCTGCAGTTTCTCTAGTGGAGGAGAAGATGGTTATGTTAGGCTACATCATTTTGATCAAGATTATTTCAATATCAAGATGTAGATCATCATCCGCCGATCCATGCCGTCTTGTTTTGGTACTGGGAGTATCCCTCCCTTTTGAATTTAATGTCTTTTTTTAAAAATAAATAAATAAATAATGTCTTTGTTGTGCATTTTTAACTTGTGCGGATATATAGATCTAGTCTACCGATACATGCTTTCTCATTGTGTTAAAGTTCTAGGGAAGAATTTTTTAAAAAATTTGAGTACCTTAAGGTTTTATTACAACAGTTTTTCTCACTTATCAAAACAAAACCAAAAGGAAAAAAAAAAACACCAAGCAACCGTGAGAACCTGTTGGAGCAAATTTTATCATTGTCAACCAAGTATTTAATATAGAATCGAAGCATTTGAAATAGGTCTTAGAAGAGCAAGTCCTTGATCTTCACAATTGAAATCAGATGCACTTTATTGATTACAAGGTACACTTGCACTGACTGGCTGTCGACTAAGTACCTCTTGTGATTAACTTGTCGCAATCAAATCATTCAAATTTTTGGGAACTCGTCATGTCTTATCTGCATTGCATTTTTTTGTATCAGCAGTAGATGATTAGCGTTTTTAGGGGAAATCCATTAAACTACAAAAACATCTTCAGAGCATCTTCCACAAAATGTGGAAATTTTATTTTTCCATGATAAATCGGATTTTAGATCCCGGTTTACAATAAATTTAGAAGGGAGATATAGGGGCTCCAAAATTGATTTAGGGGCTTCTCTAATAAGACGAAATAGGGACATTATGAAGTAAAACATAAAAACCCTTTATCCATAATATTTTCACAATACACAAACCACTCCTCATTAGTAATCTTAATTACATAAATTAGTTAAGATTAATTTAAACTAATCATGATTAATTAAATATAATCTTTTACCTAATCAAATGATTTGAAAAAAAAAGTTATTTGAATTTGTGTTTGGTGGGGAGAAAAACTTGATGAAATCACGATTTGAAAGATTCAAATTTTGTTGTTCAGAGAAATTTACGGTTGGGTTTCATGTCGAACCCAACCGTAACCATAAGAAAACCGAAGAACACCAATTCTTGGCCAGATTTACGGTTGGGTTTTAAACAAAACCCAACCGTAAATCAAAGAACAATGATGAACACCAATTTTTGGCCAGATTTACGGTTGGGTTTTCAACAAAACACAACCGTAAATCAAAGAACAGTGATGAACACCATGTTTTGTGCAGAGTTACGGTTGGGTTTTAAACCATACCCAACCGTAAGTAGAAGAAAATGATGAACACCAGTTTTCCAAAAGTTACGGTTGGATTTTAAAGGAAAAACCAATCGTAACTCATCCTTTTGAGGATTGATTTTTTTTGTAAAATTTGAGTTTTAAAAATCAAAATTTTGAAATAATTCAATCATTTTTACTAGATTGAAGGTAAATTGGGTGTTCGAAACAAAGAAAAAACGAAAAACACACAAATTAGATAATCCAAATTTGTTTTATCCAGTAGAATTTACGGTTGGGTTTTGGCTTATAACCCAACCGTAACAGTTCTGTTAACATTTGTTCCAATTTCAACACATAATTACGGTTGTGTTTTGCCTTAAAACCCAACCGTAGCCAGTAAAACTTACGGTTGGGTTTGGCTTATAACCCAACAGTAACATATTCTGTTAATTTTTGTTTCAATTTCAACACAGAATTACGGTTGGGTTTTGCCTTAAAACCCAACCGTAGACAAGTTTTGGTGTTTGTACAAAATGTATTACTGTTGGGTTTAGTTATTGGACCCAACCGTAAATGGTCCTGTTAACTGTTTTTTGATTTTCAATATACTCCAAATTGGGTTTAAAACACAACTTTGTAACTTATTCCTTCTATTGTAATAGATTTAAAGTAGTACTTGTAATAGATTTAAAGTAGTACATTAAAGGAAAAAAACAAAGGAAACGAAATACAATAGACCATTGGATGATTACACTTATACACTTAAAGATAATGGCGATAATCAAACACCCGACTTGTTTCCATAATACGGTAGCAATCTGTATGCTTGAACTCCTCCCCATATTTGATTCTATACTGCTCCATAGACAACACATGCTGAAAAAAAAAAATCAATTATTAGTTTGAGTTTTTGAAATCTCTTTTTAATTAACGATTTATTAATCGACAAACTTACTCTTTCCGCACCTTTCTCGTAGGGATTTGCTTCGAATCTCATTTTCTTTTCCAGTTTTAAGTTGTTCATTTGTCGATACAACGTCTCTAACCGTCTCTTGATGGCTCTCCACGGCCTATGATTTACATTCCCCTCTAATGCCGCAAACATTCGAAATACCCGCTTCCACCATTCTTCGGTATCTTGACCCTCATACCAATTTTGTTGTGAAACAACGTTGTTATTGTTGTTATAGAAGGCTCTATCGTAAGCATGCTCTAGCATCGTATGCCACGCTCGAACAATTGCAACATCTTCATCATTCGTGTATGTGTTTACCATTTTTAGTGGTTGAAAGGGTATGGTGAGAATAATGAGAAAGTCTAGAATTATAATGAGAATGAAAGGGATAGAGAATAATGAGAAAGTGACAAGTAAAGGTTTCCTTTTATAGGGAAAAAGGAACCAACGGCTAGATTTTTGAAACAAAAAATCCGTTGGAATTGTGTACTTTAAGGAGACGGAAATTCAGACATTTTGAGAATCCCGCAGAATTTACGGTTGGGTTTTGAGGTGAAACCCAACCGTAATCTAGTTGTGGTGTTTCTACAATTTATTTTACGGTTGGGTTTAGTAATCGAACCCAACCGTAAAATGATTTTTAGAGTGAAATGTAGTTACGGTTGGAAAGGCTCACCTAACCCAACCGTAACTTGTAGTGTTAGTATTAGTGTATATTTTACCATATTTTTACGGTTGGGTTTTGCCTTAAAACCCAACCGTAATCTAGTTGTGTTGTTTGTACAATTTTTGTTACGGTTGGGTTTAGTAATAGAACCCAACCGTAAATATGAATGTTTGTAGTATGAATTGCAGTTACGGTTGGGTTGAGTCATGGAAGACAACCGTAAAAGCAGTTTTTAAGACAAAATTAGTTATGCTTGGGTTTAGTTCATTTTCTTATCAAATACCAGAGTTGTGAAAAACCTTATTTTTGACATTAAAGGAAGAACCAAAGGAAACGAAATACAATAGATCATTAGATGATTACACTTAAACACTTAATCATAACGGCGAAACTCAAGATAGAAACTTTGTTCTAAGATACGATAGCAATCTGTATGCTTGAACTCCTTCCCATATTTGATTTTATACTGCGCCCTAGCCATGGCATGCTGAAAAAAATAAATCAATTATAAGTTTCATTATTTTAAATATTTTTTGAGAAAAAACGATTTATTAATTGACACATTTACTCTTTCCACATTGGTTTCGTTGGGAAATGCTTCAACTCTCATTTTCATTTCCAGTTTTAGGTTTTTCATTTCTTCATACAACGCCTCAAAGCGTCCCTTGATAGTACTGCACGTCCTCCGATATCTATTCCCGTGTAATGCCACAAACATTTCAAACACACGCTCCCACCAGGAACCAACCTAGACGGATAGGTTTCAGTAGCTAGCCAGTAGTCAGAGAGGTCTCATCGCTCAAAGAAGATAGCTTTGAGTTTTAAGGTCAAATTAGGGTTTCAAAATCAAAAATTTGAACTTATTCAATCATTTTAACTAGATTGAAGGTAAATTGGGTCATTCAAACAAAGAAAAAACGAAAAACAAACAAATTAGAGAATCAAATTTAAAGTTATCCAGTAGAATTTACGGTTGGGTTTTGGCTGAAAACCCAACCGTAATATCCTAGGAAAATTATGTGTTGTGGTCATATATTTACGGTTGGGTTTTCAGCCAAAACCCAACCGTAAAATAATTCTTTCATATTTACGGTTGGGTTTTGGATGAAAACCCAACTGTAAAACTGTAGTATTAAAATGTGACAGATTTACGGTTGTGTTTCCAGGCAAAACCCAACCGTAAACCTGACACATTTTTCATTTTGCCAGTTTTACGGTTGGGTTTTGCCTAGAAACCCAACCGTAACACTAATGTGACTGGGTATTTTTACCGGGATTTCCCAATGCATGGTTTCCAACTTAAAAAAATTAATCAAATAAATTTTCACGTCCAAGTTAAATTCAAACTTCAAATCTAACTTCACATTAAAGGTACAACTAATTCACACATACAAAACAAAACCATAGACATAGAGTTAGGGAGAAGGAGGAGGGGTAGGTCGATGACTTTGACGAGCTCTTTTTTTGCTCATAACATTACGATGAGCAGCACCGCCACGAGTACGAGCTCCAGCACGACCGCCTCGAGTACGAGCACCACGTTGCGCATCCCCGGCTTCATCATGTGTCTCTTCATCCGATGCTTGGGGCTCTCTTCTAGTAGTACTCGCATCTCTAGTCGCGCCTCTTGTACCGGGTCTACTCCTCTTTAAAGTCCGTTGCACATCCTCAGCTTCATGATGAAGCTCCCTAATCAAAGCTTGGAGTTGGTCAGGCGTCCTCACATCAATTGTGCTTAGGCATGGATTAATAGAGTCCGCCAATGCAATGGCTTTCTTTTTTTATTCACATATGAAAATAAAAGTAGGATGAGTGTTTAGTAATAAATCTTAAAAACATTAATAACAAAAATAATGTACGTACCAAATTGAAATATGCCTTCTTCCAGAAACCATCTCCTGTGTTGATTGCCAGAGTCTCAGGATCATTGTTGATGATAGTTGGATGACCAAAATGGCGATACCACTCCAAGTAATCTTCTGCAGCCTCTTTTGTGCCCGGAGAGGGAGTTAACTCATTCCTTTGGACTTGGTATTTCGGATCAGTGCGGTTATTCCAAACCGCGACTGAAGGCGTCGGCTCATAGTTTAGCACGATGTTTGGCCCTTCGATCATCGACCCATTCACACACAATTTATACATTTCGCATGTCACCGTTGTTGGACGCATCCATATTGCCGGAGAGTTCGGCGGGGGTTGGACATCACGTACCCAAACGGATGATACAAAGGGCCGTTGTAGCCTGCCACGTCCGACAATTCACGTAAATCCTCAACATGTCCATCACCCTCTATGCTAATCTTCACATAAGGGTCGAAACAACATCATCAACCGTGAAAGCATCAATTTCTGTTCTCATCTTTGCTATGAGCACTTCTTTATATTTTGCCTGCGTCCTGGTGAAGACGAATTTCTTTCCCGTAGGTCCATTAACATCAACGCTTGCTTGAGGAGCCAGTCTGGGTAAGTGATCGTATACACATGCCTATAAAGATAATTAATATTAATATAAGAAAATGAGAAAAAAATAAATTAAAATTGAACATTGAAATTCAAACAATAAATTACCTGAAGCAGACCGGTATTACCGGCAATCTCAGTTCCCCTGACCCTCGAAGCTTTTCGAAGGTTAGCAAGTAGGTAGGCCAGGGTGGCAGTTCCCCACGAGTACTGATGGGTCATCCCGAGATCACCCTGAAACCATTGTAGATACTGGACGTTGACCCTGTTGCCCGAGTTGTCACCAAAGAAGATGGTGCCGAGCATATATAGCAGATAAGCTCTGGCTGTTCGAATGGCTCTGGTGTCATCTATGACGACCCCAGCCATTTCCAACTTTGCGGTCCCTCCAAACTTCTCCCGTAGTGACCGCAACAATATTTTCTTGCTCATGGATTGACATTTCTTCTTTGGCATCCCCGGTTTATCTCCACTCACCAATTTAAATTCCGATTCAGCTTCGGTCTTCTCCCATCCAAGTGTTTCTTTGACAAGTGCATAAATATCACTCCAGGACATGTTGTTGTCAAAACCCTCAAACACTGATTTACCTTCCACCTCCAGCCCAAGAATTGATTGGACATCATCCGGCGTTATAGTCATCTCACCGAATGGGAGATGAAACGTATCGGTTTCAGGCCAATAACGTTCCATGAAGGCTGCGCAGACGACACTGTCATACTCCCACGTTGAATGTGTAATTCCGGGAGCTAACCCAGTAGCATTTACCAGAATTTGTACAGCCGTACATTCATCAGTTAAGGGCCAATGTTGAGCCCTTTGACGAACCAATTTCTTGATCGCCTGTGTATGATCCTACAAAGAATAAAAACAAATTTGTTTTACTTACAAAAGTTAAAAAACAAAAATTTAACAGAATAAGAGAAGTAATTAGAATAATACCTTGGTCGCTGCAACTTTGGCAGCCCATGAATGGGGATAACCAAATAATATTGCAGATTTGTCTGGGGCCTCACCCCATAGTCCTCCATTCCTCTTCTTAGGCCACAGTTGAGGTTCAGCCTTTTCTTTCGGAATTTCTTTGGCAACCCTTTTCTTTGCCTTTTCTTTTCGAATTTCTTTACCTTTGCCTTGAGGGACATGTTGTTCTCTGTCACCCTCTTCTTCTTCGTGTTGTTGCTCTTGTGGTGGTTCTCTAATCACAAGAGAACCTCTGGGTGTTGGTAGATCACCCAAGCCTTGAAACACATTATATTCCTCTTTTGCAATTTGAGGAACACTACCACCACCTACCTCAAAAGAGGGATTATGGGTCTTGCTCACGCCTCTCTTCTGAACCCCTAAATGCTTTCCGTGGCGAGGGGTTGGAGTGTGAGAAATAGGTGTTAAATTATTAGCCCTCTTATTCTTCCTACAACACACAACCAATACAAGTTAGATAATTTCAAAGCAATTCAACTTCAACAAAAAAAATATTCACTACACAGGAAAATTTACGGTTGGGTTTTTTCTCAAAACCCAACCGTAATTTTTCTCCCATATTTTACTGTTAGGTTTTAAGAAAAACCCAACCGTAAAAATATAAGTACAAAAGGTGGTCCATATGTTACAGATAGGTTTTAAGAAAAAACCCAACCGTGATACTCAAACCAAATTTTTATGGACGCTCTTTGTTACGGTTGGGATTTTCTACAAACCCAACCGTAAGTTGTTTTTAAAAATTGGCGCAAATTATTTACGGTTGGGTTATCTATTGAAACCCAACCGTAATATACCTGAACTATTCATCTTCTTCCCTTTGATTTACGGTTGGGTATTGAAAATAACCCAACCGTAATACTCAAGAACATGAAATATTACAGTTGGGTTTTGACACGGACCCAACCGTAATATCAACTGTGTGCAACATTTTTTTCCCAAAATCATGATTAAACATGCGAATAAATCAATTACAAGTTCTAAGAATACATGGGTTTTCTACAATACCTTAGATACACCATTGTTGGACTTTTCGGTGCTTGATTTTGCTTGTCACTGTCGATTTCTTGTTGAATCTCTTGATTAGGTTGAAAGAAGCAGGGTTCATTGCCATCACTGCTACCTTGAACGCCTTTAGTATGCTTCTTCATCTCGAATTGTTGAGTTGAGTTTAACCGTCGATGAATTTTGCGAATCGGCGATGAATCGAGGGAGATTACGGTTGGGTTTTGATAGGTTTTCTTTTGTTTAAGTTTTTAAAAGTTATGAATTTTGTTAAAAGAGTTTAGGTTTTAATTGGTATAAGGGTAAAATGGTCATTTAACAAAACCCCCTAGGACATCCCTTATCGTAAAAATGGGTCACCTCGGCTCAACTAGGAGCCCCTCACTCAAATTTGGAGCCCCTATATCAGCCTTCTAAATTTATTTTCAATAAAAGGTCCTGCAAAATATGAGGGATGTCATATTAAGTATAATTAGAACCTTCATGTCATTTTTTTCCTATTTATTTTCTTTAATAATTATTTTCAAATAAAATTAAACGGCTAAGATTGATTCTAAAGTTTAAATTCATATACTATTTTACACCTTTTATTGGAAATGCTCTCACTGATTTAATCTCTATATCGGTTAGACCTCGGTTTGTATCAGCCAAAATGGCCAATTTAATCGAATTTTGATGTATGGATAATATTATGGCCATCCTCTCGTTAAGGGATTGAAACCCAATATATTGACTGATAGGAGTGATATCAACTACTTTCGAAAAGGGAAGATGTCAGGTAGGAAAGGGTTATGGTTTGAAGCAAACCATACACTCCTTGCATAGGGACAATAGAAAAAGAGGTGCTTAAGGATTTTATTTGGCTGAGAACAAAGTGAACAAATGTTAGGAATGTAGTGTATCGAGAAAGTTTTGTTGCAATAGGAATCATATCTTGAATGTATATGAATAACTTGACTCTAGGGGAGACTTGAAGATTCCAAATCTCATCCCAAGGGTGTGGATTTAAAGCAGAGCCACCTTGGATAAGTCGGTACAAAGATTTTGAAGTGAATAACCGGTTGTTTAAGGGGAGCCATTTAGGAGAATCCTTACCATTACGATTGATATGAATTAAAGTAACAGCTGCAACAGTTTTTTCATGAAATAAAGTATGTAAGAGAGGTATATTCCGTGTTTGTTGACTAACCAAGTCACTTACCAGTTTGCGCTCCAAGGCCAAGTTTAAAGGTAGAGGAGTTTGTTCTAATGAGGAGATTCATTAATCCTCCCATATGTGAACCATAACCCATGTTCCAATTTCCCAAATAACATATGGCTTGATTTTGTTGAATCCCTCTTGGATACACTTCCAAAACCACAAGTCATTCTTAGTGATTCTAAAATCTAGGGGGTGCCAGTATTTTCTAAAATATTTTCCTTTTAAAATTGTGGCTTATGATGCTTCTTTGAGCAAGTGAGGCGTAAGACCAAGTTCAGGGGGTAACAAATCTGCCCATTTATTGTGCAAATCCATTTTTGGGCAGTGCTAAAATGATTTATCGACTCAGATTGAGCCAATTGTAATAGGTTGGGATGGTCGTCCCAGTATGACAACGATCGAATCCTAACAGCCAAAAAACGTCTATTTTTTCCACACTATAAATTCAACACTCATTTAACTTCTCTACTCACACCAAATTTAATATTCTCTACATATTTTTTCTAACATGTCTCAATCTCAAGATATGAGTCGAACAAGAAATAGAAAACCACCTAGAAACAAACATAGTCAACCTCTAACGACGATGCAAGAAGGTTCAAGAGAACGGTCCAAATCTACCTTCCAGCTGAAATTAGCCACATCTCAGGGTCATTTTTCTACAAAAATAGAGCGAGATAATGCCTTTCGACAATCAATAGGTGGTTGGTATGAAGTTAACAAAGTTTATGCAAAACTTCCTATTGGTGCTAACATTATTGTCGATAAATTTCCCTGGATTACTTTGTACTATATAGATGCAAATGTTTTTACATTGATGGAACGTTGATGGTATATTATACAAACATTTCATTTTCAAGACTTCGAAATAGGTATATCATATATTTTGATATATAATCTTTATGCAATCAATACAAAAATTATATGGAGTTAACAATTTTAATGTTTTTACAGGAATAACACCATTATATTTGTATTTCCTACTTGGGATACCTTGCAGTGTGGGAGATGATGTTCCATTTGACCAAAAAAGTTGGTTGGCAGAAGATCGGTATAAAGGTGAACTTTTGTTGTACTTTTTTGTAACAGTACAACGGACTACATGAACTTAAAAAGTGGTGGAATTCCTAATTCCGATTTAAAGGCATTTGTAGTCAACGAATTATATGGTGATAACGATAACCCTGACAATGATACACAAATTGCCAAGGTATTTATTTTATGGTTATTTGGTTTATGTTTTTTCCCTAACTCAAGCACTAGTACTCAAGTAGGATGGCTATAGGCGTTGCGAGATATGAAAATGCTGCCAATTATGATTGGGGGTCCGTTATATTAGCCGAGTTGTACATTTTTCTCGATACCGCATGTTTGTGTTCGTCGAGCATCGAAGGTCTATGGGTCCTCCTTGATGTTTATGTTTGTGTTCTTCAAATAAGTTTACAAATATTTAGCAAGTTAAATTATTTGTATGTTGTTTACTTCAGCTTTGGTGATATACATATTCAAATATTGGTATCCAAGACTTGTTGACTATACCAAAAAAAGTTACCCAATTATAGTAACGTATGAAGACGGTAACTGGCATCCAAAACAAAACAAAAATGAGCGAGATAATATGCATCTGTGGAGATACCAACTCTTGACTAGGACCAAACATAATGTTATTTAGATGTCGTATGAGGATTTTGAGGATTTCAGGGGTGTTGAAGCCCAAAGGATCAAATATTTTTCACTCAAGCGTATGATGCTCTACAGTCCTGTCAGGAATATTGGTGTTTATTATTTTGGGGAGAGATGTGCTAGACAGTTAGTTGGTGCAGTTGGTGTCCAAAGAAGCTTGGACCTGCTACCGTCCTTGGATCGAAATACACCAGACTAAATAGAAAAGGTTGGAAAAGGTATGAGACATTATTCGCCCCTAGTGACGAAGACCATTACGAAAGATGGTTCAAATCGTTTACAGAGTCGATAATTGGTGCAGGAGTTTTAAACATCTATGAGCTGGATTTTGTCGTATTAGGTAAAGCATTACCGAAATTGGATGTTCCAACAGAACCACCATCGGTGATTCCAACTGTAAGCGGTTATCTTTCAGCATGAATTTCTTCTTCATCGGCCCCTTCAGGAGGACCTTTTATACCTTATTCTTCATCGTCTGGGTTTGATTTGCCAGTTTTGAGTTGGGAGCTAGAGATTTTTAATCTCCAAGGAGAGCGTCAGATACTTCCAATTGTCTCACAAGGTCTCGACCTCCCTAATTCTTATACAGGCATATAGTCCAGTCAAAAACAATTGAATCAAACGGAGTTAAGAGATATGAAAACTAGATGTATGTACCAACACCAGTTACGGGCAATGGCGGAGTCCATGAGCTTCAATCCAAAATTTTATCACCATTATAAAACTTCATATTCTCGGGAAGTATTGCAAGACTCACAAGTACCTCTTGGGAAACAATTTCTATATCGTCCAGTGCAACACTCTACATATCGTCAGGTCTGTCAAAAAAATCCTCAAGGTTATCAAGATTATAGAAAATTATTAAACTTCGATGGCTCTCAAGCTGATGGAACATGTCCATAAAATGGAAATCAAGGTGAAAGACATGATGGTGCGGGATCTCAAGTTGCAGGACCATATCAAGGATTTGAGAGTTTGATGCAGGGGACACATAAAGACAGGAGATGGAGTGAGACTGAGTAGTTATAATTATGTTTTATTAGTACTTGTAGTTGAAATTGATATTAAGTCTATTTATGTAATTAGAAATAATCGATAGAAAGGAAACTAGCATTAAATTTTATTTCATATTCAATAAAATAGTCTTAAAATTTATAACAATGTCTTTCTCGAGTAGTATATATGTTTATTTTTTGACATCCCATACGTGTTATTAAAACATCCTCCAGGATTGCGTAATGAGCTTTATAAGTAAAAGTTTCTACTTTCCATCTTGGCCATTCTTCCCGAGCTCGCAATACAACTTTATAATTGGTTCCACTCCTTAGTCGATATTGATTGACAATCCGGACTAAAGCTATAAATTATTCCTCTTGTTTTCTAATAGTTTGATATCGACAGAATAACCCGATTGCATTACGGTTATTTGGGTTACCATTGTCAGTGCAGAAGTTTTCATAAATTTTGCTCAAATAACTCGTACTCACTAAACCATTTTACCATCATTCAGCACCCCTGATCGGATAACATACTACAAAGTTTCTACATAGAGATAAATTTTCATCTACGGTAAACTCCGCAGGATTATATACGGTTGTGCCATTACTCGAAAAATTATATGTGTGAAAGGTTGAGAAGGTGTGATTTTAGAAGTGAAAATAGTTGAATTTATAAAACTATCTTATAACAACTGTTGGATGGAACTAGCCGTTGTCGGCTCAGCCTAGGCCGATTGTCTCAGTTTGATACGACAACGACTACATTTTAGTATCACCCCAACTTACCTCAGCCGTTGATTTTTCTTTAATTCAAAGGTCTACATATAATTTTTAGTTTCAATCATAACTTTTCATATAGGTTTAATCCAACGACTATTTTTTATTTTAACAATAACTTTAACTAAATTTTTTAATAATAACCTTTTCTAATAGAATCCTTAATTTTAATTAAATGTATTTTGATTTCAAAAAGAATAAGCAAGCTTTATAATTTAATTTAATTAACTAAAATCATATTAATATACTAATCTCCATTACATTAATTTACTATATTACACTATTTTTTACAAGATATAACCTAGGACAGTATAAACTTAAATAAGCACTTTATAAAAAACTCGAACAATTTTTGGCCTCCTGTTTATCTTGAGTTGACGTAACTTTCAATCGATGCGCTCTTGAGAAGATTGTCCTTGGTTTTTGTAAAGCACTACTACCGTTAACTTTCAAATTTTATTTGCCTTCATTTTTCTTGCCTTGAACTATTCTTTTTCTTATAGTTGCAGATTTGACTTGGTTAACATCTAAAACTTGAAGACCTCTTTGCTTTCTATCATTCTCTATTTTTTTTTTATAGCCATCACATATCTTACTAATAGCAGCTTCAAGTACGACTCCTGAAAAATCAAGTTGGCTTTGCAAATCAAGTTGGGTTGCAACTTTGGAGTATTTTGATGGGCTAGCCATTATCTGTTGAATTTTCTTCTACAGATTGTGAAATGGAAAGATTAAGATTGAAGTGAAATTATAAGAATTTCTGGGTGTAGAAGGTGTGATTTTGGAGTTGAAATTGGTTGAATTTATAGAGAGTGAAATAAGAGTCATTGGATGAAACTAGCCGTTGTTGACTCATACTAAACCGTTTATCTCAGTATGAGACATTGCTCGTCTCAACTAGAACCAAATCTCGGCCAAAAAAAGACCGACCGTCTCAAGTTAATTCGACCGTCTCAAATTGAGTATCTCGGTTCAAACCCTCAAATTTAAGGATTTGTCCATCCGATTTACCTATTTACATTTCCAGATTTACACATCCACTAGACATGCTCTAAAATGGCATTCGTGATATATATACACTGTGCATCGCACACTCTACCAATTAATATTTGGACGGAAATTAAAGTGTAGGGGAGTAAATTGTTTTCATGTACATATTAGGGATAAAATCAGATCATTAATTCGTATAGGGGCCAAATAACAAAAGCCTCAATAATGGGTAATACGTAAATTATACGAAATTGCGAAGAATATTTACCAGAAACGAGTAACTTCGTTTTATTTCAAATGTTTGCAAGAGAGAAAAAAAAAAACCTAGTAACAATATGAACTCCATAGTTTCCTTTGCTTTATGAACTCCAAAGTTTCCTTTGCTTCTCACTCTTTCCTTGGTTCAAAAAAGCAATATGAACCTAAACCTAGTACCAAGAAGAAGCGAGTGAGTAGCAACAGAGAATCGACCTTATATTAAGAAGCAACAACCTCTACTCCAGAATTCATCAACCCGAGTAATCAAATCTCCGTTTCATCTATTTTGGATTTTGTTTTTTAATTTTGTGATGTCATTATGTCTTTCCAACATTAGTAGATTTCAGAACTACTACTCCACAAATGCAATCTAAACAAAGCCCTAACCCTAGTAAAGGTGAGATCCCTTCTTCTTCTTCTAAATCCTTTGATTTTGATTTTGATTTTAGTGGTATTTCTTCCAGTAATTTCTTCTCTAAAGAAAATCAATCATTAAATAGAAATGTAAATGAAGCACCTTTTTTTGATCCTAGTTTTACCTCACCCGTTTCTTCTGTATCTCGTACTATTGGTTCCGAGAAACCAGCTATGGGCACTTCTTCTGGTCTTTCAAAACCTAGACTTGTTAAGGTCAGAAAACATATGGGTACGAGGTCGAGTAAAAAAGATTCTGGTTTTCACACGCCATCTTCAGATACTTTAACTGATCAATGGGTTAGTTGGAATCCCTTTGCATCAAATCCTGCTCAGAAAAGTGGTTTAGGTGAAAGTATAGGAAACGAGATGAGGAAGTTGAACATTGGAAGAGAAACAAAGGAGAGCGTAAATTTAAATTTGGGTAAGGACCCTGTTAAGCATGCAGATGGTTCATTTGTACCAGGTACTACCAATTTGAGAAACCCAGGCTCTAATTTAAAAACAAGTGGTTTACGTGAGAAAATAGATGAATCTCTTCTGGATGAGTTGACCAAGTTGAACATTGGTAGTGAAACGAATGGAAGTGGAGTAAGTTTGGGTGCAAGTGATGTACCCATAAAGAATGTTTTTGTATTTGGAAGCGATAGTAAAAAGGGTGCAGGGTTAGATGATAATTTGGTGTCAAATGGTTTGAGAAAGTTGAACATCAATGGCGTTGAAGTTAGCGACAACGTTGACAACAGTACTGATACCAATTTTCACTCTAAAGTCAATGACAAAAACTCATTCAGCTTTAAGAATTGTAATGGGATACCTGATGCTGAGATGAAGAAATTGAACATAGATGACTGTGGGAATGCTGGTGGTGAGGAGAAGACTAAAGAAGCTGATCTTGGCTTCCAGGGATTACAGGGTAAAAGTTCAGGTGGATCAGGTCCTCACTACGAGGCTTCTAAACTGGGTGAAACATTTGCATCGTCTTCTTCATTCTCAACGGAAACCTCTGTGCATGACCTTCGATCAGTTGGAAGTACTTTTGAAGTGCCTTCAATGGAGAGATCCCAAAAGAATGTGAATTGTGATTTTTTATGCCCAGAAGATGGATCACGTACGTCTACCTTTAGAGGAATTGAGCAGGATAACTCGTGCTCTTTAGCGGGCTCATTTCCTCATCTTTCATCATATTCGTTTGCAACGGGAACCCCTGGATTATTCCAATCCGCTGGGAGTAGTTTTGAAGTACCTTTAAAGAGTGGAGCTGAAAAGAAAGCAAATTTTATATTTACAAGCTCACAAGATGGATTTAAAACTCCCCAATTCAGAGCACCAAAGCTGGATAACTCAGGTTCTTCTATGGGAGACCTTGCCTCTGCGTTCAACAAGAAGTTGGATTTCACTGCTCAGAAATCAGCAAAAGACTCGAGGCTAAAGAAAAGGAAAGGAAAGCTGAAGCCAAATACCCCAGCTCACCAGTGGGTTAGGAAAGAAAATTTCTCAAGGGAAAGTTGTTCCCAAGAAAAACCAGATTCTCCTGGATCTTGTTCACCAATGGATTTTTCCCCTTACCAAGAAACATTAGCAGACAATCAGCCTCCAAAAGAAGCTTCTGTTACATCAGGTGCATTCTTCCACTTTGACCCACAATCTGCATCAACTTATGCACACCCTTCAGTGCCTGTAGATGCCACATGCAAACTGAATATCAGCAGTAATGAACTGAAACAAGGAGAACTAAATGATGGTAGATCTCAAAGTTCTGAGAGACGTGATGGTGCCAGTTATGCAACAGAGGGATTTGTATCTGGAGACAAATCTGAATATCTGAGGTTCACAGGCGTAAAATTAGACACAGACATCAATGTTAGTGCGCCAAGAAAAACTGAAGCCAATATTGGGTCAAATATGGGGGAGAAAGCTCATGATACAAGTTCACAGTTTTGCTTTGCTTCAAGTTCAGACAATGTTAGTTACCCTAGTTTTACGTTTGGGGCCTCCCCCTTTCCTCAAGGGAGTTTATCTGGTCCAGCTCGTCACTCCAGAAAGAAAGATAGAAGGAAAGCCGGACAAAGTTCACATCCTAATGCCAAAATTCACTTGGCATCTCCTAATACACCCTTGTTTCCTTGTGCTGGTAGTACATCACAATCAATCCCTGGATGTGATAAGACAGAAGATTCATCTGTCTCTGAAAACAAAGGAAACAATCGGTTAGAAACAGATAAAGAACCGAAGGCGAAGGAAGTGACCAACCCTGTAGCTGCTGTGCTGGACACTGTGCTGGAAGCATGTGAGAAGTGGCGAGTCAGGTGTAGTTAATACCTTTTTATTTTCCCCAACCATTCAATTGTTATAATTTTTAAGAGATTCCGTTTCCCGGTTATCTTTAGATTTCATTTGTAGTTTGATACCATGGCTTTGCATTCTTGTTTGTTGTTTCGAACATCAAAGTTTGATACTAAATTTTGACTCTGATTGATATGATATAAATCAGGGGAAACCAAGCTTATGCAAAGGGAAACCTATCTAGAGCTGAGGGTTATTATACACGTGGTTTAAATTGTATTTCGCAAAAAATGGCTTCCAAAAGCTGCTTGAAGGCTTTGGTTATGTGCTACAGTAACCGTGCAGCAGCAAGGATGACCCTGGGGAGAATGAGAGAGGCACTAGGAGACTGCAAAGAAGCTATTGCCATAGATCCTAACTTTTACAAGGCTCAACTTAGAGCTGCTAAGTAAGTGTTTCACTTGGTTATTCTCGTATTGTGGTTTACCAACCGATGCTGACTAACAGTTTATTTAGGGTCAGGTAATTTAATTTTGTAGATTGTTGACAATTTATTTATTAAAAGGTCACAACCGGAGGCATGCCATTTCTGCATCTGCATTCTTTGTATCTTTGGAGTTTGGAGTATGTTATTATGGTGAATGTGTGAAAGCTTCTTTTTAACGTATATGCGGGTTAGTTAGGAAGTGAAGAATAAATTATTCAAGTTTTTTTTGAAAATTTTGAATGTATTCATTAAGAATGAATGATTATATACACACTCTTGTTGAAAGTCTTGAGACATCATTCACAAAAATAAATAATTAAAGAGATATACGTTTTAGGATGGTCATGATTGTCATGTTATCGTTTTCGTCTGTCGCTCGTGTATATTTGAAATTGAAATTAGTGATTTACTCATTAGCATTTTTATCATTAGAAAAAATTGGGAAATGCTAGCAGAGACAGAAACCTTTGAGGTGTATGCATCACTTTTAACGTGTTGTAAATGAAGATATGGAGGTGTCTCTATATGATATAATTTTTCTGAAAGTTCTCTTTTATTATACTTGTAACTGTAAGGATAAAGTAGCAACATCATTTCTAGCTAACTGGCTTCACTAGTTATTAGGATGGTGAGTTGTATGCATTTGATATATAAATATCCTAACTATCGTGCATGCTACTAAATCTATTCCAATAGTTCATCGATGTGTACTTTCCAGTTGTCATCTAGCGCTGGGGGAAGTTGAAGACGCATTGGGATTTTTTAGGAGTTGTGCTCAATCAGGAGGGGTATGCTTGGACAGAAAAGTTGTTATTGAAGCTTCTGATGGACTACATAAAGCTCAGGTAAAATTTGATTTCGTTGCATCCCACACTGTTTTCGTACAATTATTCATTCATCATTCTTAACGTCTTTGTTGACCTTTAGTCATGTTATTTGGAAGTGTATATGTGGAAGCTACAAGCACACTCTCATATAACGAGTCCCTTGCATGATATAATTGGAGATGGATATTTGAATCTTGTCATTTTTAAGTGCAACTCTATATCCAAGTTTATAGCATCACTAAGTTGATTATCGGGACACGAAACCCTGCTTTCCTTTTCTAAAGCGGTAATTTTTTGTGTTTACTTCTTAATGCTGAAAGAATTTTCATATCAGTCAAGTTGTCCCTCTTCTTTTTGTTTTCCCTCTTCTTTCCTAATAAATTTCTCCTTGGGAGTTTGCCTTAAAAATAAAAGTAAAACAAGTGAACTTGTCTTATGTGATTTTGTTTGTGTGTGTTCTGCACTTAGTTTAGGGTTTTAACGTTTGCTCTGTTTTACCTCTTTCTGGTATTAGTGAACTCCATGAACATGTTTGTTGACAAATTGTCTGATTTTTTAATGTTTTTTTATGTACTGCAGAAAGTTGCTGGATACATCAATCATTGTGTTGAAGTTTTGCAGCAGAGGAAATTTGGTGATGCAGAAAAGGCACTGACCATGGTTACTCAGGCTGAATCGATATGTCCAAATTCAGAGAAACTGGCTGAAATCAAGGCCGAGATGCTCTTCATGGTGTGTCCTTATTTAGCTTTTACAACTTCGTGATGCTTATTTAGCAATTATTTTACTACAACTCTGTTATGCTTATTCGATGGTCCCTCCGTCCCTATTATAAAGGCGGAGTTTAGAAATTTTGTAGTCCCATTTGATAGGCGGAGTTCCAATTCCAAGACTGTTTTTTTCACATATGCCCTTATTTCTGATACTTGGGAATCATCACAATTAACTTAATGTTTCTAGTGTTGGGAATATAATAAGGGGTAAGACAGGAAAGAGGATAGATATTTATAAAATCAAATGTT
>JAJJMC010020101.1:1302158-1321323 GCA_023531435.1 Papaver californicum
TTTTCGAGTAGTTGGACTCACATAACCCCTCAATCACTTCACTTAATCTGCTCTAACTTTTTTGGCATATCATTATTGATTAAATAGCTGGGAAGGTACGAAGAGGTGCTTCAGCTCTGTGAGCGGTCTCTGGGTTCTTTGTTGTCTAATGCTGATGGCCAGTCAGATAACTCGAATGCCCATGTAAGTTTAAAGAACTCTCGTGCATGGTGCTTGTCCCTGATTTCTAAGTCTTATTTTTACCTTGGGAGGCTGGAGGAGGCTGTTGGTTTTCTTGATAAAATTGAGCTGGCAGGATTTGTGACAGAAAAGTAAGATTTGCTTTTTCATTTCATTTTGTTACTTTTTTCATTCGCTTATGACTACTTAGTCTTATTTCTTCTCCGCCTCTTATTACTTTCTCTTCACCTACATGTTTCTTAAATCTCCTTTAAACTATTCAGGAATGTGGTCAATAATCTGAAATCATCAGCGTCATTATCGGTAACCGTACGCGAGCTATTGCGCCACAAGGTACGTTCGTTAACTTCCCATATCCATGAACACCTTTAGTTGCAACTCAATATGCTCTCATTATTACTGATCAAAGATATGTAATCAACATTGATATCTATGTGATCTATCTGTTGGGTGCTGACCAATTTAAAATTATGCATTTCTTTCGTAAGTATACTCTCGTATTTAAATTTTTTTAGTAACTATGCCATTGGTTTTGGTGTTTACATTATTTACGAATGTTCCACATTTTGGACCGTACAGTGAAAACTATGTGAAGTTTCTTGGTTATCTATATGATTATATTTTTTACTACAGGCTGCTGGGAATGAAGCTTTTCAGTCAGGAAAATATTCCGAAGCAGTCGAGCACTATACTGCTGCGGTATCGTCCAATGTTGAGTCACGCCCTTTTGCTGCGATATGCTTTTGCAACCGTGCTGCTGCATACCAAGCTATAGGCCAGATAACGGATGCCATTGCTGACTGCAGCTTAGCTATAGCTCTTGATGGAAATTATCCCAAGGTAAGTGTTATATGCATTTGGTTAGTTGTCTTGGAATGGAAATATATATATATATACACACACAATATGGGGAATAGTCTTGTGGTTATGTGTGTGTGGTTTGCATGCTAATTCTTTGAAACTATGTAAACTTATGTTGTATATGCTAACTTTGATGATCTAACAGGATTTGGTATGATTTCATCAGTTAGTTTTTCTTGTTAGAATTGATGTTTCAGTTAGTTTTGATTTTAGAGCACCTAGATTCCAGGGTAATTAACTTGCAAAGTTTATTCTTTTTTTTTTTTTTATAAATTAAGAATCCTAATTCGGTTAGATAGTTTCATAGAAATCCTCTCAAGATTTCTCGGTTTACCTACTTCTCGATCTTTATTTTGAACTAACTGTATATTTTGCAGGCAATCTCTAGAAGAGCTACGTTACATGAGATGATCAGGGACTATGGAAAAGCTGCTACTGATCTTCATAGACTTATACCTCTTCTTGAAAAGCAAGTGGAGGATAAGGCTAATCAAGCTGGAAAACTAGGTAGACCAACTAGCGTTCCGAATGATTTAAGACAAGCATGTTCACGGCTTTCCACCATGGAAGAAGAAGCCAGAAAGGAGATCCCTTTGAATATGTATCTTGTCTTGTAAGTTTCTCACTTAATGAACCTTGTTTATTCATGGTTTGACCCGTCACATTAACCACTTGCAAATAAAAATAGAATTATTGCACTATAGTTCAGTTCTGTTTGTGCAAGAAGAACAATCACTATAATAATATGTTCATGTACCTAGTGTTGTCTTTCGTATTCTATGTATCATATGTTTTTATTCCATAGGTTATCTCTTCCTCGCCGAGTACTTAAGAGGGATATAATATAGTGGTTGAGTGGATTTCTCCAAACCAATTAGTATTCACTTGATATAGATAATACCTAATTTCTTTTACTTGAACATGATTTACCCTTAAAATAGATCTTTTACCTGCCATTAACATGGTGCTGACAGATGCTCTCACCATGGTTTAATCCTACTAGAGGCTGCCAAACACAAAGATACAGGAGGAGATTTTTAAAATCATGTTCTGTGTAAGCATAGTAAGATACAGGAGATGCTATATTTGCATGTGTGCAGAGTTTATAAAATACCAATCTGGCTTCTTTGTTCAATATGATTCTTTTATCTTACTGCCGAAAGAGGTTGCAACAAGGAGAGCCTGATAAAGTTAATGATGTCCGAGGGACTAGCATCTTATGGCGTTACTGTTTAAATGTAATATTTATTCAGTTATCATATAAATAAAAACATGTGCACTTTTACTTTTCACCTATATGAAATCCATGACATTTTTATAAGCTATAATAGTAACAGTACCACTACCTTCTGATACATATTTAGCCATATCACAACAATGCTTTCAGTTTTTCTTTCTCTTTCTCAACCAAAAGAGATGATAAGTTGGTAGGGGTCATTTGATAGAAGCAAGCCAAAAGTGGATGACTTTAATTATTCAAGGTTTTACTTGAACTGAGTGTATGATAGAGAACTACATTTGGAGTAATGTAAAAGATACTAAGTAGTTACATCCCTACCACGTGAGTGAAAGACGGGAAGAATCAAGGATACAAGGTTTCCTTGAATAATGGTTATCCATAGAAAATGAAATGATTATTTGAATGTAAATTTGATGACCATGAAAAATGATGCAGCTATTAAAATATATGTTAACTAAAGTGCTTCAAGTTTTTTACCAAGTGTTCATGATCTGGACATCTTCTATCTTCTTCTAGCGTTTTTGCTAATCGCTGAATGCCCTCATGCCATTTTTCTAATATCTTTTGTTATTTGAATCTGACTGCAGAGGAATTGAACCATCAGGTGATGCTTCAGATGTAAAGAAGGCTTACCGAAAAGCAGCACTCAGATATCATCCAGACAAGGTATGATGAAATCTGAAAACTTCCTGTTTAAGCATCTACAGGTGCCACTGCATCTATTTTATTTTAACAATTATGGTGTTCATATAGGCTGGTCAGTTCTTAGCGCGAACTGATAACGGAGATGATGGGTTGTGGAAGGAAACTGCTGAAGAGGTTTACAAGGAGGCTGACAAACTCTTCAAATTAATTGGAGAGGCTTATGCAATACTTTCAGACCCAGCTAAGGTCTGCAGCTTTGATTGAATCTTGATTGCTTTCATATTTGTTACCATGTTTCCGTAGACATAATATCTTTATACTTGCATTACAGCGTAGTTACTGGTTCGGCAGTATGAGGGTACTTTGATTGATTATATCTTCTTGAACAACTAGGTGTAACTCGGACCATATCACCTGGCCACACCTCAAATTCTCATTCGTCAGATGCTCATATGGAATACCACGAGATTTAAACCGTTGATGTTGCTTAAAAACCAACCTACTTTATTATAAAATATTTTGCGTGTGGTACAAAATCTGGATTTGCTTGTGCAGCCTTTATGAGTCTAGCGTGCTTGGTTAAGTTGTCAGTTGGTCAATCCCAATTAGGGTGAAGTAAGAGGTTTTACAACTTGCAGAATTCGGTTTATTTTTGTTTACCAACTTATATTGTGTAAGCAAATAAAAAAAACCAAATTCTTGTGTACGAGCACTAAACACAATATCCGTAGAACACATAGGACCTCAAGTCTAGGCTTCTACTGTTTGGGTTATCCTACCTCAGAGGTGAGCAAAGAGTTTTAAGTGAATAGCCCTCATTGTTGATCTTTCTTTTTAGGCATCTATTTAAGCCTTTTATAATATAAATGTTTTTCGGTTGCAGCGGTCACGATATGATCTTGAAGAGGAAATCAGGAACTCCCGTAAGAAAGCTAATGGAAGCTATAGTAGTCCAAGACAATCATATACTAACAGCAGTCCGCATGAGAGACGTGGCAGCAGCAGAAGGGAGTGGAATGAATTTTGGGATTCGTACCAAAAGTCAAAATGGCCAGAAGCAACTAGGTCAAGGAGTAGATATTATTGACAACTGCAACCCCAAGTGAACATACAGCGAGTTAGTAGTCATCAATCTCATCCTGTACTGTGATAAGAGTTTGGTTGTTCAGCTTTTGTTATCATGGCAGAAACAGATTTAAGTTTCTGAATTTCAGCTGAGAAGACATTGGAACGATTGAAGAATGTTCAGATGTTTAAAAGAAATTAACATCTTTGAAAGGACACAATAAAGGTTTCAAGGTATTTCACTGGACAAGGACCAGAGATATAGGATGTTGTTCAGTGCTGCTATATCTTAACAGCAAAAAGTTTCATCTAGTATAGAAATATCATCAATGTGTACAGACTATAGAAATAGATTGAAAGATTCTGCTTATGCGAAAGGTGCAAGTGGTTGAGAGAGGATTTTCTTGTTTGGCTTTTAGGGGAAAAAGTAGGATCGCAAAGATCTGTCTACTGCAGAAAGTTAGTTGATGGCTTGATGCCCTGATGTTTTTTTTGTTAAGTTGGTTGATTTTATTCTCGTACACTGACTATTTGCTGGTATTGTATTCCTGTGTTGTTCAACAAGTGAAAGTATTTACTGTATATTCAACTTCAGAGTACAAAAATGAAACCGGTAAGCGTAGGAGTTGATTTCACTAACCTTCTCTTTAAACACAATCAAACACAACACTATGAGGCGTCAATAAAACATCGGATTTGGTATCTGCAATTGGGCATATGTTCTGGCTATATTATATAGTCGCTGGTACTTTTCTGATTTTTCTTGATAAAATTTTGTTCATAGCTACATAGGATTCAAGTCCATCACGTTTAAATCAGAATACATGTACTAAACCTAGACTAATGCGTTTTTCAAAAAATAATGTCCACACCTTCTTTTTCTTAATTATTGAAAAAGATTTTAAGACACTAAAAAGAAATAATTTTATCTCAGTCTTGTGAGGCGATAATGCAAAATGTTAGCCCATATGCAAAACTGCGTGTGCATAGCAAAATTCTCGCGATAAAAGATTGAGAGTGAGTTTTTTTATTTTTTTAGTTTTTCTATCTAGCGATTGAGAGAGGTTGAGAGACAGATCGGGGGTTAAGGTTCTTCTGTTAGCTGCTGATTCAGATAGAGAGAGATTTGGGGGTTCGGGTTAGCTGCTGATTGAGAGAGAAAAGATGGCGGTAAAAGCAATAATGAGAAAGGTTTTTCTGCAACCTCAAGCATTTTCGATGATGCGTGCTTTTGTATCCCCTGGATTAATGGATAGAAGGTCTGCAGTGGTGAAAGGGTCGTCGGTTCCTTTTTGTGCATCTCCGGTGGTAAACGCTCCAGTTCCTTTTTTTTACATACCCTGAAATCGTTAGAAGAACAACAAAAGATGGAGGAGATATTAAGTTGTGGAATATAAAGATGGAAAGGGAGCAGAAAAGACTTGACAAACTTCAAGAGATCACTATTATGTATTCAGCACCACCGTCGGCCCAAAATTAGCTTCGCTTGGTCTATTCTTTGGAATGCCGCACCGACCTTAGATAACCTAGCGCGAAGAGGTGTTAGAGTGATGTCTCAACAATATGCTCTATGTAGAGCTGACGATGAAACAAATCCATCACGTGTTACTTCACTGTACGTTCTCGTATAAAGTGTGTTCGTATTTTTTTGGATACTGTAAAGTTGATTTAGCAACGAGTAAGACAACGAAAGGCTGTATAAAGTCTTTGAAGAAGAAATTCCCCAATACAATCCATGACTTCATATGGAACAATCTTCATATGGTGGGTGTTATGGATTGAAAGATATAGAAGGACCAATACAATCCATGACTTCATATGGAACAATCTTCATATGGTGGGTGTTATGGATTGAAAGATATAGAAGGACTTTCCACGATAAGGAGTTTGAAAAAATCAAACTCCCGTTCTATGTATTTAATGATTATAAGGTCTTGCTCCACTCCCTTAGTAGATAGCCAATTTCGCCCCATCTCTTTAATTGGTTGAAGGCAAGTGGAAGAGGTTGTCAGGAAATGATATTATTACAGCCGTAAAATCTTTTTTGTTTCATTGGGGACTTCACTATCAAGTTTTTAAAGGCTTACATTTTGATGATTTAGTTCACAGTTGGGAGGCAAAAATTTATATATAATTTGCCCTTAGATTTTTCTTTCTTTGACTCATCCAGTCTCTTCAATGACTTAGTGTCTTATTGTCTTTTTTTTTGGGCCTCCTTGGCACCTCGAATCGATTTTAACTTTTTTTTGGTACCTCCTTGGCAAATTGAACCAATTTTAACTTCTTTTTTAAAAAAAGCACCATTGTGGACCAGGAGGAGAAGGAATTATTAATTTCGCAAGCGCTGCTAGTATTAGGATATTAGCATTATAACGTTCTGTTGATCCCTACGGATTACCTGTTGGAGAAAATGAACTTAAAATGATTTATTGGTCTTGGTAGAAATGGATCTTAGGACTAATGGGTCACTAAGGAACACTAGCTCATTTTTACTTTTGTGAATGAATCTTTAGTCCCACATTGGAGAGACTAAAGATGAATCATCTCTTTATTACCACAAAAATTGCATCTAAGGGAGGACCCTTAGGGTTTAAAATCTTTTGTGGTTGGGGGAGGACTAAGGCAATGGGCTAGTTAGAGCAAACATACTTTTCACACATGTGCGGTGCTTCGAACCGAAGCACGCACGCTTGCGGTTGCGACTTGCGGGCTTACGGGCTTTGGTTGCGGGTGTGACTGTGGCTACTGCTGCGGGAATGAGTATGCTTACGGATGCTGGTGTAGCTGAGGCTGCGGGCCAACCAAGACTTACCTTTTTGAACAGAATATTTTTATTAAAGAATTTAAAATCAAAATAAATTTTGCTTTAAATATGGGGGCGTCTGACCCGGTTAGAATTAAGCTGATTTAAAGAGAGAATATCTTCTGACCATTTTAAATCTGTTTCAAACATAATGACCGTGTTTCATGCACGGAACTGAATGATAATTAATTTCCTTCTCTTCTTTTGGCTATAAAAGAAAAAACGATTTCACATTTCTACTCACTCCAGAGCAGGCTACTATCCCTACCTATTTTCCCCTCTTCTTGTTTTGTTTTGCGCAAAATTGCTTGTTTATTTCCCTTCCACTATCTTGCTGTTGAGTTCGTTTGAGGGTGATTTATATTGTGCTTATACAAATCATAAGGGCAGTTCTATCCTGGACACATCTCCACTGTTGGGGTATAGCATCTCTCATTCTTGAGGAGTACCCGTGGACTATTGTGTTAAGGACAATTTGCTGAGCAGGTGGCTCTGTCCTTGTGTGTGCATCAACTTCAGAGATTTCACTAACGTTAACATTTTTCTCTGTTTAGTTTTTCCATTGTTAACATAATACAATACTTTATTTCTTAACAATCTTAACACAATACTTTATTTCTTCTTATCAATGGCTAAAAGTGATGTAGACAGACCACAAAAATTTAACGGCAAAGATTTCAAAAGATGACAATCCAAAATGTTGTTCTTTCTGAGTTTTTACATGCTTGATGAATTAGTTCTGAAATCCTTTGATGAGAGTTTAAATGATGCGGGAAATGAAAGAGAGTTAGAAAGTTGGAGTAGGCAGAACTATATGGCCAAAAACCATATTCTGAACTGTTTAGAAGATGCACTTTATGATTTCTATAACGCAAAAGAAAACTTTTCAGCGTTTGACTTATGTGCTGACTTAGAAGCGAAATATGAAGCGGAAACTGCTGGTAGTAAGAGTTTTTGGTAGCCAGGTTCCTGGAATACAAAATGACAAATGACAAATTTGTGGTTGACCAATTCCTTGAACTTCAGCGCATTATCAATGAAATTATTGTTGAAGGTATGGTGATTGATGAAACGTTTCAAGTGTATGCTGTGATTGAGAAATTACCGTCTTCATGGTCTGAATACAAACGAAGATTGAGACATGAAACTGGTGAAGTCAGTATGGTTGAATTGGGTAAGAAGATTCAAGTGGAAGAATTGTTGTGCTCCAAAGACAAGAACTTATCTTCCGCGAGGAACATGTCCAACAAAGCTCATGTAATTGAACACAAGTCTTCCAATACTGAAAAGAGCGATCGCAGCAACCGCAAGCCTGGACCGCACAAGAAAGGTACATTTCCGAAACCCAAATCTGGCATTGGTAAAATTAAAGGTGCGTGTTATGTTTGTGGAATTCCTGGCCATAAGGCAATGCATTGTAGAAAAAGTAAGGACTTTAATAACAAGAAAAACAATGTTAATTTGGTTGAAAGCAACAAAAACGAGTTTTCTGGCACAATGTCTGAAGTCAATTTGGTAACCAATGTGAGAGACTGGTGGGTAGACTCTGGTGCTACCAAACATGTCTGTGGAAACAAAGATATGTTCACCTCCTATCAGAAGGTAGGGGAAGGGGAGAAACTCTACATGGGTAACTCGTCTGCAACACAGGTTGCGGGAAAAGGCAAAGTTGGGCTAAAGCTCACTTCTGACAAAACTCTCACATTGAATGAAGTTCTTCATGTTCCGGACATCTGCAAAAATCTTATATCTTGTGGTGTTTTAGACGATAAGGGTTTTAAACTTGTGTTTGAATCTGGAAAAGTTATTGTCACTAAGGGTAAGACTATGTATGAAAGGGTTATAAGACTGAGGGTCTCTACAAAATGAATGTAACCTCTATTGAAATGAATAAAATTGATTCTTCTTATGTTTGTGTGTCATTGAATATTTGGCATGGTAGACTTGGTCATGTAAACTATAAATCAATGAATAAACTGGCTAATATAGGATGCATACCCAAATTTAGTTTGGAAAATGAACATAAATGTGAAATATGCGTTGAATCAAAATATGCTAAAAATATTATAGGAAAAATATTCAGAGAAATTCTAAACCCTTAGAATTAATTCATTTATACCTAGTTGACATGAAATCAGTTCAAAGTAGAGGTGGTAAGAAATGGTTTGTCACTTTTATAGATGATTGTACGAGGTACTGTAACATTTATTTACTTAAAAGTAAGGATGATGCCTTAGAAACCTTTAAGATATATAAACTAGAAGTTGAAAACCAAATGAGTGCTACCATTAAAACTGTTAGGTCTGACCGTGGTGGTGAGTATGTAATCCATATAGGAGATTTTTGTATAGAACATGGCATTATACATGAAGTAACCCCTCCTTATTCACCACAATCTAATGGTATGGCTGAACGGAAAAACCGAACCCTTAAGGAGATGATGAATGACATGTTAATTAGTTCAGGATTACCTGCAAACTTGTGTGTGTGGGGGGGTGGGGTGGGGGTGGGGGGGGCGTCCTCTCAGATTGCTATGTCTTGAACAGAGTACCCTTTAAAGGAACAGACAAAACTCCATATGAGTTATGGAAAGGTAGATAACTTTCTTATGCATACTTTAAAGTGTGGGGGTGTTTGGCTAAGGTGTCCATTCCTCCACCTAAGAGAACCAAGATATGACCCAAAACTGTTGACTGTGTCTTCATAGGGTATCCTGAACATACTACTGCATATAGATTTATGGTTGTGAGGTCTTAAAATATCTGAAATTTGTGTGAATACTATTATGGAATCTAGGGATGTTGTGTTCTTTGAAAATGTTTTTCCTTTGAAATCTGAATCTCGCATGATATGTGTTGATCTCCTAGATGTCCCTTATACTAGTCAGACATTACCTGTAGAGGAAGATGAATTTGAGCCTAGAAGAGGTAAAAGACTTAGAACTGAAAAATCTTTTGGGCAAACTTCATAACATGCTTAACTGAGACTGATCCACAAACCTATAGAGAAGCCATGACTTCTTCTGAAGCTCCATGGTGGAAAGAAGATACCAGTAGTGAAATGGATTCCATTATACAGAATGATACGTGGGAGATTGTAGATTTACCTCTAGGGTGTAAACCCATAGGTTGTAAATGGATCTTCAAAAGGAAACGTAAGGTAGATGGAACTGTGGAAAAATACAAAGCTAGATTAGTAGCTAAAGGCTATAAACAGATAGAAGGTGTAAATTTCTTTGTTACTTATTCACCTGTTACGAGAATTACTTCCATTAGGATGTTAATTGTTATTGCTGCCATTCATACCTTAGAGATACATCAAATGGATGTAAAAACAACTTTTCTAAATGGTGAATTAGATGAAGAAATTTATATGGACCAACCTGAGGGCTTTGTAGTGAAAGGTTGTGAAAACAAAGTTTGTAAACTGAAAAATCTTTGTATGGTTTGAAACAAGCACCTAAACAGTGGCATGAAAAAATTGATCATGTAATGATTTCTAGTGGTTTTAAAATAAATGAATCTGACAAGTGTGTTTATACTAAACTTGTGAATGATGCCTGTGTGATTGTATGCTTGTATGTTGATGATATGCTTATACTTGGTACAAACATGGATTTAATTAATTCCACAAAGAGCATGCTAAATGAGAACTTTGACATGAAAGACTTAGGCCTCGCTGATGTAATCTTAGGGATGAATATAAAAGAAATTCTAATGGATGTAGTCTTAGTCAATCTCATTACATTGAATCTGTGCTTAAGAAATATAACCAGTTTGATAGTAAACCTGTTTGTACACCGTATGATCCTTGTTGTAGACTCAAAAAGAATAATGGTAATGGAGTGTCACAACTTGAGTATTCACGTTTCATAGGAAGTATGATGTATTTGATGAATTGTACAAGACCAGACATTGCTTATGTTGTGAGTTGGTTGAGTAGGTATACTTGTAATCCATGGCAGGAGCATTGGGATGCATTTATTAGAGTGTTAAGGTACTTGAAGTACACTTTGAACTTTTGTTTAAGTTATGAGAGATACTCTACGGTCCTTGAAGGATTTTGTGATGCAAACTGGATATCTGACTCAGAGGAGTCTAAGTCTACGAGTGGATATGTTTTCACTCTAGCATGCGGGTCTGTATCTTGGAAGAGTTCCAAAAAGACATGTATAGCTCGATCCACTATGGAATCAGAGTTTATTGCGTTAGATAAAGCAGGAGAGGAAGCCGCTTGGCTAAGATGTTTTTTAGAAGACATTCCTCTTTGGAATAGGCCTGTGCCAGCTATATCTATACATTGTGATACAACTATAATGGGGAGTCTATACACATTCGTAGAAGACACAATTTCCTAAAACAACTAATCTCAACTGGCGTTATTTTTGTTGACTTTGTGAGGTCTAAGGAGAATATCGCGGACCCTTTGACGAAAGGTTTGTCCAAGGAGATAGTTAGTAATGCATCGAGAGGGATGGGGCTTAAGCTCATCAAATAAACTTGCCATGAAGGATACTCAACCTTGCTGAATGGAGATCCCAAGATCAAGGTTTCGAATGAGACAACTAATTTGTGGTGGGTTAAAGGAAGCATTATCAGAGAATTTCATTCTCTGTCCCTTTCCTATGGTGTAGACGTGATAATGTGACTGCATGTGAGGATGACTTTTTATTAAGTCTTAATTAGTTCTATAGTTTTAATTTAATATTGAAGTGGGGTGTAGCAGTAAACACTCTTGATAGAACTCACCTATCTGAATGAGGAAGTGGGCCGCTTCCTATGAGAACTGAGCTGATTCTCTAGATCATTCTGAGAAACCGGATACGTCCAGGGATAAAATGGACACAACGGCACAAACTTGACAACACCTAGAGAGATATCACGCGCAGAAGTTATTGATGAACTACACCAAACGATGGCAGTTCAAGACATCGCGTTCACTATCCATCAAGTAGTTCCGGTAATTTCTCACTAAGCAAAGGTTCAAGACCTTATGGACACCTATTGCCTAAGTGGTATTTCTCGCTTTCTGATTTTCATCGGGTTTTCATTCATGTGGGGGATTGTTGGAGAAAATGAACTTAAAATGATTTATTGGTCTTGGTAGGAATGGATCTTAGGACCAATGGGTCACTAAGGAATACTAGCTCATTTTCACCTTTGTGAATGAATCTTTAGTCCCACATTGGAGAGACTAAAGACGAAACCTCTCTTTATTACCACAAAAATTGCATCTAAGGGAGGGCCCTTAGGGTTTAGAAGCTTTTGTGGTTGGGGGAGGACTAAGGCAATGAGCTAGTTAGAGCAAACATACTTTTCACACATGTGCGGTACTTTGCACCGAAGCACGCACGCTTGCGGTTGCGGCTTGCGACTTGCGTGCTTGCGGGCTTCGGCTACGGCTGTGGCTGTGGCTGCGGCTGTGGTTACGGGTGTGATTGTGGCTACTGCTGCGAGAATGAGTATGCTTGCGGGTGCGGGCGTAGCTGAGGCTGCGGGCCAACCAAGACTTACCTTTTTGAACAGAATATTTTTATTAAAGAATTTAAAATCAAAATAAATTTTGCTTCAAATGTGGGGGCGTCTGACCCGCCTAGAATTAAGCTGATTTAAAGAGAGAATATCTTCTGACCGTTTTAAATCCGTTTCAAACATAATGACCGTGCTTCATGCAATTGAATGATAATTAATTTCCTTCTCTTCTTTTGGCTATAAAAGAAAAAACGATTTCACATTTCTACTCACTCCAGAGCAGGCTACTGATAGACACATTTTAGTGTCTAAATTGCACCTTAATTTCTAGTGAGTTAGTATTCGATTGTGTGTCTATTACGTGTTTTTATGCTTTTGTAGGTACATTAGAAGAATAAAGATTTGTGGAAAAATTGGCTCAAAAAGTGATAAAGGCACCCAAGGACAAGTGTTATTGGCACCCCAAGGATGGATAAGGGACACCCTAGGATCGGCCGAGTCAACCCAGCGGGTCAACCAGGCGATTCAACCCAGCGAGCCAGCCGAGTCGACTCAGCCGGATCAGCCGATTCAGCTCATCGGGAAATCTTCTGGATGGTTAAAAGCAAATGATTCGAAGGATATTTTGCTTCTAGATTGTTCCAAATGATAATAGCAGTCTCACGTAAGTCATAAACATCAAAAGATCCCGTGAAATCAGTGTGTAAATCATGTATTTGGCCGGAATCATGATTCGATTAGGATTGGGATTTGTGGGCTGTTCTAGAGAGTTCTATTAGGTTTAGAACTCTCTCTAGGGTTTCTACTATCTATAAATACCAAGAGAAGCCAAGAGAATCGAGTACAAAAGCTTAGAGAAGATTTTAGAGAATTCCGGTCACTATTCCGTCACCGCCGACGAGCTGGTGCTGCACCGGCCGGCTGTTCTTCATCCATCACTGCCGGAGAAGAAGACTCAGTAACATTTATATGTGTTGCTGATTTGAATTTTCCTGTTGTCTATTGCTTCAAACCATTTGTTGCTTAAACTCTTCTGTAACAGCTGAACCCTCTCCTGTAACGCTTATAAGCGTATCAAATCAGCTGTTACAGCGTTATTCAACCTTGTAATCAATATTTTGAGCAATGAAATCAACTTTTGAGCAAGTTTTCTTCACCATGAGCTAAGTCTATTTACTGGGATGATGGATAAGGTAATTTTCTCAATTTTATATGATTTAATTATTTTCTAATAATTATTTATAATTCTTTTATCATTAAAATTGCATAGTTTTGAATAGTAAAAACGGTTTTCTTTCAACAGTTGTGCTTTTGCTTGATGGATTATGCTTAGTTAATTAATTTTGATAGTTCATGCTTGTGATTTACCTCTGTTTGTTAGCATAACAAAACCAACTTTGGCAATTATTTGTGCTTTAATTAATTTAAGAAGAATTATCTGATTAATCACATAGGTTGTTAGATTTACCTGATTCCTGATTCCTGGTACGTTTAAAATTATTTAAAAATCATATTTAGGTTATTAAGTCTTTTTCTTACTCCTGGAATTTTCTAGAATTAGTTTAAATCATTATTTTCTAAAATCATCACCTTCACAAGTTCGAGAATCGAACCTCTTTTTACCACTATATAAAATCACATCAGCTACTATCCCTACCTATTTTCCCCTCTTCTTGCTTTGTTTTGCGCAGAATTGCTTGTTTATTTCCCTTCCATTATCTTGCTGTTGAGTTCGTTTGAGGGTGATTTATATTGTGCTTATACAAATCATAATGGGCAGTTCTATCCTGGACACATCTCCATTGTTGGGGTATAACATCTCTCATTCTTGAGGAGTACCCGTGGACTATTGTGTTAAGGACAATTTGCTGAGCAGGTGACTCTGTCCTTGTGTGTGCATCAACTTTAGAGATTTCACTAACCTTAACAATTTTCTCTGTTTAGTTTTTCCATTGTTGCAAAACCAATATTACCAAGACAAGCAGTGGAGGGCGTGGTATGTATTACCACTCCCTCCAAGGATGCATCTCTCTTGTATAATCCTACCACTGGTGATACATCACCTTGGAGTGAAAGTACCACCACTCAAGAAGTTTATGGTGGGGGAAAAGTTAGGTGCCATGTTGAGTCCATCGATTTAGGATTTGATCCATCCACAAAGCAAGAAACATAAAGTCATATGCACATCAAGTCATGTGCACAAAATGTTTGCACATGAAACTGAAGAAGACAGTAATGACGACAATAACTATGAATGTCTGGTTGTGGAAGTCTTGACAGTTGGGGATCATACATGGCTAATGGTGAACACAAATGGAGAGAATTGATTGATGCCCTACCCGCCTACTCTAATGGAGGGAGGTTTGCCTTTGTGGATGGTCCTCTCTATGTGATGGTAATATACATTGGCAGTTTCATAATGTGAGAAAAATTAATTATATACTTGAGTTTCGTGTTGGAAGGGAAGAATTCACTTACACTCCACTTGCTCGTCGTCTCAAGGAATACTTAGCAGATTCTTCACGACACGTACGGTCGATAATGATGGAAATTGATGGGAGAGCAGCTATTTTGATGAGTACACCAGATGATCAGCAAACTTCTTCTTTATGGATATGTCATTTTTTATCTGAGCATGGACACATGGAGTGGACAGAAGAGAAGGTTTGGATACCTTACAATTATCTATGTCCAGGTTGTTCCATTGAAGCTCTTACAGGGATAAATTTCATCTTTGTACAATCACATGGTCGTATCTCCTGCTATAATACCCATATCCCCAAAAATTCCAACTTTTGTCGATCCCTGACCGCTTTGATTGGGGAAGGATAATAAAATTGTAGGTGTCGATGGACTGCCTTGAAGTTGTTGTCAATATGCTGGATCAATGATGTTTCACATCTTCTTTCCTTTTATATCATTTCAGTTTTTAGCTCTTGAATTATCAAGTCATTTAGGTTTGAGTCTATAGTAATAATAAGTTATATGAACTGAAAATTGTGATCTTTTGCAAGGTTTGGATATTACTTACCGTGTTTTGCATCTTTTAAGTATAATACTAGAAAGTGTTTATGTGTTACCTGTTGAACATCGTATTATAATTTCTGGTTGGTTATGAGAATGCTTCAACTTTGGAGCATTCCCACGTTTGACGTTTCCAACTTAATTAATATAGTAATTTATGATTTTTGTATTTGATGTGATGCATCATGTGCCTTTAGCTAATATAAAAATTGTGTTTGTCTATCTCCTTTTATGTTTAGTTTGATAGAGAAAAAATAATGAAAATCCAAATGAGTATAATGCTGTCATGGGGTATAATGGCTTAGGATACATGGCCTAGCATGTGCTTTTTTTTCATCTCATTTGTTCGGATAAAACTTAGGAATGAGGAGTTCATCCGTTGCACTCCTTTTTACTTATTTTATTCTGTTTTCTCGGTATGTCCTTGATGATAATTAATTCTTATTTTAAACCTAGACTCCTACGTTTTTCAAAAAATGATAGCCACACCTTAATGAGTGTAACTTTATGTAAATTTTGATATTCCTTCTTTCCTATGAATAGTATATTTTCTTTTTTTTAATTTAAAATATTTTTAGATAAAAATAGAAAAAAATATGTGAAAGTATTATTTTTACTGTGACAGAAGTAGTATTATCCTGCGTCCGATGATCTATGTAATTAAATAAGGAAATATTTCTGAAGCTATCCATTTAATCGATTATGTATAAAAAAATATGTTTAATTTGATAGTCATATTCATATTGGTTATATAAATATTTTAAAATATTTTTTAATGGTATAAAATTTTACAAATATTCACAGTATAATTTAAAAGATAAATTATTTTTAAATTTTATTAACAGTATTTATAAAGGTATAATTATAAAACCTTAAGAATTGTGAACTTTAACTAGATTACCTAATTTTGGACGGAGGGAGTATAACTCATTATCCACGTCCGCTTTGAAATTCCATCCCATACACCACCGAACCGAAGTATTCGCACATATGTTTACTCGATCATAACTCCCGTGATGACCCTGCTGAAAAGGAAAATTCTTTTCATTCTTCCTCATTTATCTTCCAGTCTACGAATAAAACGCCGGCTCCCGCCATTAACGCAAACATCAAGAGTTTGAATCTGTGAGACTGAAATTAATCAAGCAGCAGTTACAGAGAGAGAGAGTTCTGAAGACTCAGGAATAAAAGAAGGAAATCAATCTTGTGGATTCAAAAATATATTAACTGATTAATTAATTACTCAGTTAATTGATCAATAATAGTTTATTCAAGGAAACAAAAAAAATAAAAAATGGAGAAGTATTGAGAGAGAATTTTGAAGTAGAACATAAAAATCCATCTCAAGAAGCTTTAAGGAGATGGAGGTCTGCTGTTAGAGTTGTCAAAAATCCAAGAAGAAGATTCAGAATGGTTGCAGATCTTGTCAAAAGAAATGAAGCTCGTCAGAAAGTACTTAAAATCCAGGTTAGTTATTTAATATTTCATTTTTCTCATGATCAAAATATCCATTTCCAGTTTTTTGATTAATTATAGTTTTTCCGATATGAGATTAGCCTTAATTATCAGCTAGTGAAAAGTTTAAATCAATAATTAGCATTTCGATTCCAACTTCTCGAGTTAGGAAATTTCTCCGAATATTCCAAAGTCAAGAGAAAAAATAAGTTATAAGAATAAAACCAGGGCAATTGTACGGGACCGTACGTGACGTTGATGATGTCTAACCGGACTTTCAAAAGTGTTTAGAGACTAATAATGGGGGTTTGTAGGTCGCACATTGTGTGCCTATACCTTAGTAAGAAGATGACCGAACGTGTTTCCAAGATAGGAAATTTCTGCATTTTCATTCTTCTTTCGTCTGATCTAATCTAAACACAATGAAAAACAATTAATTGAAGAAGTTGAAAAGTCCTACCACTGGACCACGATGAGAGTAATACGGATAGAGGTCGCTGTATTATTGCCTGCCATATTTAGTTAGTTGCTAGTCAAATAGATGCTGAGGCAACTAGTTATCCAACTTGCACAAATAATGAATGGTGTTCACGATCTCAACTACAGAGCATTTTCAACCACATATATTCGTTGCCCCTCTAATGGATCAACCTAGTACTACTAGCATGACTTTTCATCCATCCCCCACCACTACAATGCCATCTCCTTTTTATTCTATTCGTTTGTAATTTCTAAAACACCATGGAGGGAGCACTTAATGAAGTAAGTGTAAAATTTGGATTTGTAGTAAGCATACATGCACATTATAAGCTTGGAATCGTACCTTTTAGTCCCCATGAATAGTAGGTATGTGCAGATAGTATTCGGAAGCCAAACCAAATGCGAATATGTCTGTTACCTGATTTGGGTTGTTATCGCCTTAACGCATTAAACTCATGCCACTGCCATACTAGGCTCTGTACAATCGCATATTAACCAATAGCGTGTTACTGTGCCACACTACCACAGCTATTTTGCAGTTTTCTTTAGGGGAGTAGACAAACCGAACATGACTATTCCACAAACCAAACAAAGGTGAAAGTAACAGGTGTTCACTTTTTTTATTTTTGTGCTACTTCATCTGACTATTATTGTATATAAACAAAGTTAAGTATCCTAACAAGCACTATGCAAACAGTTTTTATACCCATTAATTATTCCGATTACATTGCTTAGCCCCATCTACATTATTTGGATGAAATGAAACACATGTTATGTGCAGAAATATTAAATCATCCCTGTCTGATCTTTTTTTATCTCCCAGGAAAAAATCCTAGTTGCTCTTTATGTGCAGAAAGCTGCTCTCCAATTTATTGATGGTATAACGTCCAACTTGTCCTTCTTTCACCTTTCAATGCATCATATACTACTAAGTTAGCTTAATTTGATTATCAATTTTTAGCTTTTCTCACTGCATTCTTTCTTATTGTAAACCAGCTGCTAAAAAGATTGACTATACGCTCTCAGATGAGGCTAAGAAGGCTGGCTTCGGCATTGACCCAGGCGAACTTGCATCTATCGTCCGTGGTCATGACGCTAAGGGGTTTAAACTCCATGGTGGAATAGAAGGAATTGCAACTAAAGTTCGTGTGCGTCTCCATAATGGCATAAGTGAAACAGAGGTACCTTTGAGACAAAATATATGCGGGTCCAATCAATTCACAGAGAAACCTCCTAGAAGTTTCTTATCGTTTGTATGGGATGCATTACAAGACTTGACTCTGATCATACTTATAGTTTGTGCTGTGGTATCTATTGGAGTTGGCCTTGACACTGAAGGGTGGCCAAAGGGTATTTATGATGGCTTGGGAATTATACTTAGTATTATATTGGTAGTCATGGTTACTGCAGTGAGTGATTACAAGCAATCTTTGCAGTTCAAGGACTTAGACAAGGAAAAGAAGAAGATTATGGTCCAAGTGACCAGAGATGGAACTCGACAAAAAGTTTCTATCTATGATTTAGTGGTTGGAGATATTGTTCACCTTTCTATTGGAGATCAGGTTCCCGCTGAGGGATTTTTCATTTCGGGTTATAGTTTGTTAATCGATGAGTCGGGATTGTCTGGTGAGAGTGAGCCAGTGAATATATCCGAAGCAAAACCATTTCTTCTCTCAGGGACTAAAGTACAAGATGGTTCTGGTAAAATGATGATAACTTCAGTGGGTATGAGAACTGAATGGGGTAGGCTTATGGAAACCTTGAATGACGGAGGTGAAGATGAGACACCATTACAAGTGAAGCTTAATGGCGTTGCCACCATTATTGGAAAAATTGGTCTGGCTTTTGCCATCTTGACATTTATGGTTCTTACAGGAAGACTTTTGGTGACAAAATTAATGCATAACGAGTTGTCGAGATGGACTTCTGACGATGCATTGA
>JAJJMC010020101.1:1336306-1377701 GCA_023531435.1 Papaver californicum
TTAATCATTGTAAGCACTTTTTGAGCAATGAAACTATATTTTGAGTGTGTTTCCATTACAATGAGCTAATTACCATCACTGGGGTCACTGAGGAATCCTTTCTTCCAATAATTAAGTGGTATGTCTATTTTATCTATATTTTCTTTACAATTTTTTTATTATTAATTGCTTGATTAAAATTGAAAAAATGGTTTTTCTTAAATAGTTGTGTTCTCTTTTGATGAGTCATGCTGGGTTGACTGCTTTTGATGTCTCATGCTTAGGATTTACAATTATTCTTTTAAAAACCTATTTTTGCCATATTTAGATTAAATTGAGCATAGAATTGTTAGGCATATCACATAAGTATTGGTGAATGGTGGAATCTTAAACCCTAGTTTTCTTCCATCTATTTTTAAATAAAATCTGTTTAATCTTATTTATTTTTAGTAATTAAAAATTAGGTCTAGAAATTAAATCTTCACAAGTCCGAGAATCGAATCTATTTTACCACTATATTAAAATCACATCAATAACTCGAGTAGGTTTAGTCATTGTTATATAGAATAACAGTCATCTTCATAAGCAATCTCTTCATGGGCCAGTTGATAAAGATGGAAGCACAGTATAGGCAAGTGGAAACTGAATTGGTTAAGGCTGAAGAAGAAAATTCTAACTTGCGGGAACAACTGTCACAAAAGATTGTCCTAGAACAAAATATAACGCGATTGAAGCGGGACAATGATGTTCTTCGTCAACAATTGTTGGACCTTCAAAATCAAGGTTTAATTTTTTTTCTTTTGTTACTTTCCTCAAAAAAAAAAATCTTTAAATTATACTTTATGGGATCAGCGGGGGATACAGACCTTGTAAATAGGATGCGTCGTAGAGACAAGCGTCTTTCGAATCACGTGATTAAAATCAATAAAAAGAATATAGAGATCAAGGAAAGATGTAACAAGTTGAGTCGCACAAAGTCCATGTATGAAGAGTCACATTTGAAATATCATTTATTATACGTGGATAGTCTTCGTAAGAAAAAAGAATATGACGCTGCTCTCTCATGGACTAAAGATAGTGTTATTGAGGCGCGTGCACAATCATAAAAATTGGAAGAGGAAACCCGTAGGCTTTATGTAGAACGCAAAATATTCTTGCGGAATTTTCAACTTCCGGATCATTCCATGATTCTCAATATTCTTATTTCGTTGCTCAACTCGTTAAAGATAGAGATGATGTGGTAGCGGATGCACATACTAAGAGAAAAGCACTTGTAGAAGCTCGATCCAAAATTTATAGATTGTTAGAAACTGTTCATTTGCGTGATACTTACATTTACCGTTTACAAAAAGGGATGGAAAAGTTTACAAATGAAATAAATCAATTACGGCACGAAGATTCATTGAAACAGGTAGAGTTGGATCTGTATCGTCAAGATCTTCATCGTCTCACTGATGACTTTCAAAAACTCTGAGATGAATTTGATTCTCTTGATGATGTTAGAGAAGCAATAGTTCATGAACTAGAAGAGTCTGAATCCCTCGCAAGAGGTAACTTATTATATTGCATAACTGCAGTTTAATACAATTTCTTATATTATTTAATCTATTATTTTATATTATATTATAGACTTCGAGGAAAAGTTTAAGAACGCAGCTTCAAGAGTTAAAAAAGTTGAAGCGGAACTCAGAGTTGAAAATGCTAGAGTTAAAGAAGTTGAGGGACAACTTCAACTTGCGGTCACTAATGGAGAGGAAGCTGAGGGATAATTGAAGCTTGCCACTATCAAGGCGGATGAAGTACAATATCAGCTTGATCTGTTAATCACTAGAGCTGAAGAGGCAGAAGAGCAATTGAAGCTTAAGACTTCGAGAGCTGACAATGTTACACACGATCTGGTTGTTGAGCATGGGAGGAAAATTTCTTGGGAAACACGTTCCAAAGAATCTATGGTCAAAATGAGTGTGTTGAAGCAGGAGCTTGAGACTGCGCGTGCCAAAATCTCTTGGTTAAAGATTGAAGATCGTATTGGGGTAGCAAAGGCGATAAATAATACTCTAAATAGAGTAAAGGCAGATGGATTTACCAAAGAGTATGGTCATAAAGAAATCCCTAAGCATCTTTCCCCAAGTGTTGATTATTCCGTCCTTTAGTAATTTCTTTTTGTTTTTTGTATGTATGCAAGTTTATTTTTGATATGTGCAGTGTAGCACCTGCAATACATTTGATATATATATATGAATATATTGTTTTAATTTTAAAAATATATGCATTTAATTGAATTTAATAACGAGTACATGAATTGAGAAATCACAATGTGAAAAGTATACCTTGAGTTTTCTTTGAGGGCACAGTCACATGATCAACTTCTCTCTGGCCAAAAGGAAGTTAACAATGCAGTCCCTATTGCGAAAGCAGTACGTTCAGAGAATGATTGTACCTATGTTCACAATAAGTAAAATATCATATTAGGCATCTCTTTCTTACGAAATATCCATTAGTCATACACTGATAGACATTTACATGGATTTTCTAGAGAAATAACATTTGTCATGCTTTACCTAGTATGAATCGACATAATTGATTAGCACATTCTCATGATATTGAAGTTATTGCATGATCCATTTTTATTTTTCTCATGGATAATATGGTTTGAGGTATTGTGCATTCCATGGATGCCGCAATATTTCTCCGTTTATATTCTGCAAATGGTACGAGCCTTGTCTCGCAATATCTTGAATGATGTAAGGTCCTCCTCATGTAGGTGCAAATTTCTTTGCCTTATTTCTTGGTATTCCGGAATTTGAAGCAACACATATTGCCCTTCAATAAAGTTTCGTAACTTTACTTTCTTGTTGTATTCTCTGGACAATCTTCGTTGATAATTTTCCATTTTTCGGAGTGCAGTCTCTCTTCTTTCTTCTAAATCAACCAATTTTTCAAGCATTAGATCTGTATTCAAATTCTTTTCCCAAGATTATTTCTTTGTAGTTGGTAAAATAATTTCCGCGGGAATAACTGCTTCTGCTCCATAAGTAAGAAAGAACGTGATTCGCCAATGACTTCTCTTCTTGTTGTACGATAAGCCCAAAAGTATTGTAAAGTTGTTTACACCATGTTTTATGATGTCCATCTAGATTCTTTTAAGATTCATGGCAACAGTTTTATTTGTTGCTTCAGCTTAACCATTACTTTGGGGATAAATAGGAGTGGACTTGTTCTTTTGAATATTAAATTCTTCAAAAAGCATATCAATATTTTTTCCTTGTAGCTGTTGTCCATTATCATAGACTATAGGCACCGGGATTCCAAATCTACAAATTACGTCTTCAAACAAGAATTTAAAGATATCAGTATCTTTAATTCGAGCAAGAGCTTTTACTTCAACCCATTTAGTGAAATAGTCAGTTGCTACAATCAAGTATTTTCTTTTGTGTGCCCTCCACTAATGGTCCAACTATATCTACTCCCATTTCGCAAAGTCATGGGCTTAGTACAAAATTGAGTTCTGTTGTAGGAGCTTTGATCCTTTTAGCAAATCGTTGACATTCTTCGCATCTTTTTGCGAGATTATATACATCTTTATCATAAATGGCTAGTAATACCCTTGCATTCTTGTCTTTGGTGCAAGTGAACGTCTTCCACTATGATTTCCCGTATCTCCATAATGAATATCGGTGAGAATGCGATGTCCTTCGCTTCTTGATAGACATCGAAGTAATGGTCCCAAAAAGGATTTACAATATAATTTTTTTTTCCGCAACTGATAATTTACAGATTTTGATTGAATTTTTCTTGCATCTTTGGTGTTTGCGGGTAATATTCCATTTTGCAAGTACTGATGTAATGGGAGTCTCCAATCTTCTGCAGATGATGATTCATTTTCTGATCTCTATGGAAGAATTGCATCATCAAGGTATTCATCTACTTCCTCTTCTAAATTTCCGACTGATTGTATCTTAATTGATGGTTCATAAATGCATCCAATTTTGATTGCTGATGTGTTTCGATCTTTTAACATTGAATAATATATGTTAATACGTCAGCATGACGATTTTTCTCTCTAGATAAATGTCGAAAGTTATATTCGGGACTTGAGATGCTAATTGTTGAACAAGATTCTTGTATTATATCAAGTCTTCATCAAATGCTTGATATTTTAATTCAACCTGTCGAATCACCATTGCGAATCACTTGTAAGTCGAACATCACTTATTCCCAGTTCGATGATGAGTTTGAGAACATGAACTACAACTTCATATTCTACTATGTTATTTGTGCTCTCCGAATTCTAGACGAAATGCATGCGCCATTTGATCTCCGGTAGGAGTTGTAATTACAATTCATATTCCTGCTCCTTCTTTATTTCGTGCCCCATCAACGAACACTTCCCATCTGCGGGAATTAACATTAACTTAAAATATCTTGAGAATCATCATCATCTTCTTCTGTCCCTGTCATACCTTGAATTTCAGATCCATCGTCTAATGGTAAATCCGCGAGGAAATCTGCTAAGATTTGTGTTTTTTGTGTGGTTTGTATTTCAAATAAGATGTGGAATTTCTCCAACTGTGCGTTCCACTTTGCTATTCTTCCTACTTTTCCCCCATTCTTCAGTATAAATTCTAATAGATCTTTACTTGGCACCCGAACATAATGTGTTAAGAAATAGGTGCACAATTTTTGTGTGGCAAAAACTAATGCCAGTACCAATTGTTCAATTTTGGTGCAATTTCTTTCGGCAGGGTTAAGAGTTTTGCTGATGTAATACACTGGTTTTTCCACTTTCTCATTTGTTCATACCAATACCGTACTTACAACATCTTCTGTTGCAGCTATGTATAAATCTAACACCTCCTTTGGTTCTGGTTTTTATAATGCTGGTATTGTTGCGAGATAAGCTCTGATATTTTGAAAGGCTTGCTCATAGTTTTCATTCCATTCAAATTTGCTCTTTTTCTTTAAAGTGTTAAAAAATGGTTTACACCTGTTAGATGATCAAGCAATGAATCTATTAAGTGCAGCTAAATAACCACTCAATTTTTGTACTTCTTTGATATTCTTTGGAGATGGCATATTAACAATTGCTTGTACTTTGGCCGGATCAACTTCAATACCCTTTTTAGTGACCAAGTATCCTAAAAACTTTCCTGATGTAACTCCAAAAATACATTTATCAGGGTTGACCTTCATTTTGTATATGCGCAGAGCTTCGAAAATTTCTTTTAAATCCTGTAGATGATCTTTGGAAAATTTACTTTTTTATAAGCATATCATCTACATAAACCTACAAGGTGCGGCCTATCCATGGTTTGAAGATTGCATCCACAAGTCGCTGATATGTTTCCCCCGTGTTCTTTAGTCCAAATGGCATTCTGCTATAACAATATAAGCCATGTGGAGTAAAGAATGCAGTATGTTCTTGATCTTCTTCAGCTAAGGCAATTTGATTTTACCCTGAATATCCATCCATAAAAGATAAAGCCTCATGTCCTTCAACTGCATCCACTAATTGATCAATGTTGGGGAGCGGATAACTATCTTTCGGACATTCCTTGTTTAAATTGGTGAAGTTTAAACAAATACTTACTCCTCCATTTTTCTTTGGTACAATTACCATGTTGGATATCCAGGTTGGGTACCTTACTTCTCGAATAAATTCCGCATCTAAAAGTTTTTTGAGTTCCTTTTCAATTGATAGGTGATATTCCGGAGTTACCTTGCGTATGCGTTGCCAAAATGGGGTGGTGCATGGATGTATATGTAATTCATGACGAACAATACTTGGATCAATGCCTGGCATATCTCCCATTTTACAAGCAAAAATGTCAACATATTCTTTGAGTAGATTAAGCAAATCACGTTCCCGTTCTGATTCCATTAAAGTTCCAATCTTGATCATTTTTGGGGATTCTTCTGTTCCTATATTGACATTTTTAGTTTCTTCAACTGCTGAAAAAAGTAGATTTGGGGGCTCCTAAAAATGAGGTATATCCCTTTAATTGCTATTAGGGTATGCTCTCACTTGTTCCTGCCTTTGGTGCACTTTTTTCTGATTTCGAATTCATATTTGCTATATTTGATAAACCTCTTCCCGCAGTTTCGGTCATATATTGATTTATTGCATCTTCTTTAGTTTTGACTTTTTACTCTTTCTTTCTTTGTCGTTGTATCTGGGTGCGTTCCTCGGCCATCTGTGTTTCCGTGAGAACGCATGCTCTTGCCACATATTGATCTCCTTTAATTTCCATTTCTCCCTGCGGTGTTGGAAACCACAAATATTGATTATAAGTTGCAGTTACTCCTTTCAAACGATGAACCCAATGTATCCCAATAATTGCATTATATGGGGATGGTGCCTCTACTACACTGAATTTGGTAAGGACGTTTATTGGTCCCGCCATGAATTCAATTAAAATTTCTCCTTTTGGTTTTGAAGTTATACCGTTAAATCCATAAATGATATAACATGACGGTGTGAGTTGATCATCCTGAAGCCTCATTCTTTGAAATGTATCATAAGACAACACATTAAGTGAACTTCCCCCATCCATGAGAACATTTTTTACATTCCACCCAGACATTGGTAAGGTAAGCACTAACGGATCATTGTATGTTTCAACTTCTTGATCAACTTCGCTCGCTGAAAAGGTTAATGGTGTGGCCATCCAATCTTCCCATGTTTCTGCGATTCTACCCGCGATTTTGAAAATTTCATGGTCATCAACTCTTTTGCGTAATATTCTATCAATTATTCCATTTATATATAGTTGATCTGACTCTATAGGAAATTGTATTGATAGTTCGACTATTCTCCGAAATATTTATAATCTTTCCTAGACACGATCTCGCTAGTGAATCAGGTAGATGGAAAAATTCTTTCAATTCTCCCACATCAATTAACTTTTGAACTTGTATCTTCAGGTTTTTACATTTATTTGTAGCATGACCGTAAAAAAATGATACTCACAGTAGTCTTTGGAATTTTTTGTATGCGGAGATTGCCTTCCTTTGGACCATGGTCGTTCAAAATACGAGAATACCCAACATTGAGTTTAGTAATAACTCGATCTTCAAATTGTTTGTTGAATTTTCCTTCACCATTTACTCTACCCCGCTTAGAATCATTAGAAGGATTTTCATTCGCAACTCGTTTTCCGAAACCTGATGTTGGTTCAGCAGAACTTGTTATGTGCGTAATTTTATGATTTTGAGAAATTGCTCTTGGATTATGTATTTGTATATCTTGAAGTCTTGCATGTTTCTCAATAATTACTCTCAAATCTCCTTCAGAATATCTATGAAGAGCGGGCTCATGCGGTTTGATATTTCTCATTTGTAACAATTGATGGTGATATCTGGACTAACATTGCATTTAGCTTGACAGATTGATTTCCAACGATCAGTGTAATCTCGAATAGTTTCTTCGGTCCAGGATGCAAGAGCAAATAATTTATCAATTATAGCATTCGCGAGTTTGTTGTACATGTATGGTTTCAGGAATTTACGGGCCAATTGGGTATATGAATATATTGTTCATTCTAGTAAATTATCAAACCAAGTTAATGCAGATCCTTTTAAACTAGAGGGAAAATATTTGCACATGATGACATCATTCTGCTCCCAGCGGGCCATATTTTGATTGTAATATTTTAGATGGGCTGCAGAATCTTTAGTGCCGTCATAGCATTCAAAATTGGGAAGAGTACGCTTTGTTTTGTGAGCCAAGGACCTGTACTCAACTGTTTTTTAGAGGACCTTGAGATAGGATTAGACCCATAAAATACACGATATCCACTGGTGGACCTCTTATCATTTGGATTTCCTGCCCAATCATAATCAGAAAAGGAGGATAATACAGTTAAATGTGATGTACCGATAAATTTTTGCTTCCAATGGGTCGGGGCTCGACCTGTTAGGTAAGCTCCAACTTCCTGATATGCCATTAAAATAGCCGGGCTTGATGTATCCTTCCTTAACAGCTTTACCATGGTCAGAGAGATGTAACATTTGCATACCATCATCATGGGTGATCGTCATCTCCTCTAACGGAAGATGGAAGGTATCCGTTTACCCATATATTCTTTCAACAAAGGCTGATATCCTCACCATATCATGCTCAAACATAGAATTTTGGACCTGGAAGATAACCCCGAGTTCTCTATAAGAAGTTTTACCCTATCACATTCACCATTCAAATCCCAATCAAGGATTTTAGTTGCCGAAAATATAGGTTTAAGTAGACGAACCACATGATAATGATCCTAATACATACGATGCACTACAAAATAATTAGAAAATATTAAGACTTCAACGAATACAAAGACAGTAGCTTAAGCACAAGGTTATGATTAATACCTCGGTTAAATAAATACTTTGGCTAAGGAGTCTTTATATCCATATAAAAAATCTCCTATTTTTTTGGTAACCCGTGAACTTTGTCATCTCTTGAATTCTTAATCATTAACAAGAAGTAGGGAATGTTTCCTCCTTTCTTTTTCCTCCGTTGTTTATCTTCCTCTTTTATCTTTACCTTGTTCATCATTTGGTTGTTCTTGTCCTCTAACTTCTCTAGCACTTGGTGTTCCCTCTTTAAATTTGGTTGACTTGGTTTACATCAAGGATGGAGACTCCAGGAGCATTCTTTTTACTTCGAGCAGTAGCGGTTAATTTTTCAACAGCAGGAAGAAGATTTTATCATGGGCATTCTTGCTTTTCCTTTCCCTACTTAGAAAAAATCAATCCAGTTACAATTGGTTAATACGATATGATTTTATAGGTGGTCTTTTTTAATTCTTTACCATTGGTGCAAAACACGCAGGTTAGTTTCACCGAAAATGGTTCCATTTAATTTTGGAAAGATAATTAAACCAATGAACCCTATAAACTACTCAGGACATATATATATTGGTTTAGTTTCTCTTCCCAAAAACTGAAAGTAACTATAATCGTTAGAAAAGATAAAAAAAATAACCACCAATTACTTACAATTGGTAGGTCGGTTTTGCTATTATCTTCCGAAGACAAACAATCGGTAGGTCGGATTCACTCGTATATACTGATTATGCATCATTTTTGTACAGAAAAATCAAAGTTTTTGAAGCAACTACAATCGGTAGATAAACCACCATTTATAACTGCCGATTAAAATGTAGTCCTCAGACTGGTTTACTTTAAAAAAAAACCCATATGTGTGTATCAAAACTTAATTACCGATTATTTTAGGTACATGCAAAAAGACAAGACATAATCGGTAGATAAACAAAAATTTTATCTACCGATTAATTCAACTTTTTGTTCCTAAAATCGAATTACACATTTTATATAATCGATACAAATTGGAAAAATAGCTATCAATTATAGCCAAAATTTGGTCTAGAAAGAAAATGCAAGACATAATTGGTAGATAAAAAGAATTTTTATCTATCGATTAAGGATGATGTTATTTGAAGTTGATGAGGAGTTATATCTTCAGAATCAGTGGTCGAATTGTCTTTATTTCCATCATCTTCTTCACGTCATTCGTCGTCTTCATATACAATCTCTTTCGATTTTATTGATACCCAATTTTTGGATGATTTGTTTGTATAACTCGAGTAGGTTTAGTTATTGTTATATAGAAGATTTAACGATGATTTGATTTCGAAACCGACGACGAATTCGTTACGAAAATTAAACGTGGGAAAAAAAAGTTAAACTCAATTGGTAGATGGAGAATGAAAAGAGGAGGAGTTGTTTTTGTTTTGAAATGGTTAATGTAAATGATAAATTTAGGTTTTGTATCAGAGTAAAGGGTAGTATAGGAATTTTACTTATTACTAAGACACCCCGTAGCCAACACAATTGGATGGGTTTAAATAAGTAGCTCCAAATTATTTTTGAGCATCCCTCAAATTGGCCAGGAGAATATTCATTACATAATAATTTCTTAGCTTGCATAATGATAAAATAAAAGAGAAATACAAAAACGTTTGAAAAATCTATCTTTCAATATTTGTTGGTCGCTTTGGAATGCAACAATTGAATCTTTGCAGGGAGAAAAAACTAATTTGGAAATTTTATATTTAATCAAGTGCATCATTATTCTCCGGTGTTCTAATTTGGATATTATTAGGCCAGTTCTAGTTGATTGCGTGCTTTTAGCTTGAAAAGCTTTTGTGCGACACTGAGAGTCTTATAGGTACTTTGAATTATTATTTTTTTATATTTGAACTTTTTTCGCCAAAAAAGTAAATAATAAAGCTTACATGTTGGCTAAAGAAGTATGTCAACATCTGGTCGGTTGTCAGCCAAGCAAAAATATTTCAAGTTCTTTCACTTCAAAAAATATAGATTGGAGTACAATGATAAAAACAAGTTCGTTCCTCGTAGAGGTATGAGTTGTTATTCGTATTTGAAAACTCAGATAACAAGTGAGATTTTATGTTTTAAGACTAAAATAATTATATTAACTATGCTAGCAAAGAATGAGTAAAGAGAATCAATAAGTTGAGAGTACTGGTTAAGGGTTCATCTTCAATCATAAGACATGCACTTTAACTAATAACTAGAGTTGTTACCTAATCATTCGTATCAATATTCCTAGAGTATCTCACTGAGAGCATACTCCAGTAAATTTATTATGGCATTACACACCATAACGGTGAATATACAATTACTACTCAAATAACAACCTAATGCAACGTACTATTAGGTTTAATTCTACAAGAACATTAACTTCTAGAATTAGACTAATCAATGCAATACATATACTAAGTGTAATCTATTTAACATATGTCAAGCTTCTACATGCAATCACCCAAAGGTTTTGAATAAAATTGGCAATCACAGTATGCTACTAATGACAAAGTTCATGAAAAATTTTGTATCTCAAAACCCTAGTCTAGCAATAGATATGCATTCATGGTTATTTAGTAACGCTCCTAGACAAGCATTTACACAATCATACTTGGTGATAATGGTTAGTAGAACAAAAAAATAATGATTTGATTAAGATGATAAAACTAATTTATTAATTTAGTAGCATGTTCATGATATCTGACTACATCCTTAAATAATATGAAAAGTTTAGCTACTCATGGATTTCTTAAAATCCATGGAAAAATAATAAGTTGAAAAGCAAAGCAAACCCTAAGTCGTAGAAGAGTCCCCAACTCCAAAACTCATTCTCTTCTCTCCAGAAGATATGATCCCAAGTAAAAGATTTGATCCAAGATAATTTTCATCTCCTTAAAAGTGTCCCTTATATAGTAGTTCAAAATATAGAAGAACCCGTGCTCAATTCCCAGTCGAAATAGGTTCCCAAACTATTAAAAATACCAAGCCCATGCATAAAAGAAAGAAGCCCGCAAAATCTAGTGCCTGGTCGGTCGAGTCTGACCGACCACATCTGCTCCTAGTCTGGCCGACTGCAACTCCTTCTAGTCGGACAAGTCCGGTCGACTAGGAAAATAAATTTCTCCTGACTTGGCCGACTACTCCTCTTTCTTTTCGTCCAGCTCCGAACGACTATCGTTCAATTCAATTTGTTTTCTAGTCGGCCAAGTTTGGACGACTACTCCTATTCCTGGTCGGCCGAGTATGGACGAATGGCTTCAGGACTTCGACTTTTCACCTATATCTTCTTCATACAAAGTCAGAATGACTTCATTCTTTCACCGTTGTCTTCGTTTTCTCGTTCTCTTCGACATGGTGAGAAGAAAACCTGGAGTTGATTGAGTACCCCTGGGTCTTTGGGAATTCTTTCTTGTAACACTTCATTTCCACTTCTTTTAGAGATGCCTAACAAAAGACATAAAATACAAAAGTAATAATAACACAAGGTAATTCACACAAAATCTAACAAATAAGTGTAAAAAATAGTATTCAAACATGTAAATTATGCACTTATCAACATCCATAACCCACTTCGCTGCAACCCTACTCACTCGGGCTAGACGACATAATGTACTACAAAGACCAGGCACCACCCCCTTCTACTATACACATATTTCCATCAAAAAGAAAAATGTTAAAAACTTATCTATCCATTAGGAAAAACCGTACGATTTTTTTTAAAAAAAAATTTAATAGACGAAACACATGGTTTGACAAATGAGTTTTTCCACTATGAGTAATTGGTAAATTAAACAAGTGGAATCCTAGATATATGTTATAATATCTTTTTTTTTACGTTAGGTGGACCCATATCCATAAATTTAGACAAAATATATTTAATGAGATTTTTTCTAATATAATATATATTTAATGAACCCTTATGTAATGAAAATATATTAAAAAAAAGGGAATATAAAGCAGAACCCTCTACCGCTCGGAAAAGTTTTCTCGCGCTTTGTAAACTAGCAAGTTTTGTCGCCAATTCCATAGGACTTACAATTAGGAGCATGGGCCATCGTATCGGGTATTGGTCCTCACAAATAATATACGATACAGTGGTATGTCGATACTGGCCGATAATGACCAAAATTGACCGAAATTATGGATCTCTGTTTAATTAATTTATTATCGTCCTACATCATACAAATATACATATATTAGATATTTGGATACACTTTCAAGTACAATAAATAAGTTAAATAAAGCCGATAAAACCATTGAATCCGGTAAATATTGTCATTCAAATAAATAAGACTGTTAAATATGAGTGAGCATATTTTATTGTCTCCACTGGTCATAGCAATAATATGAAAATATATTAAAATCGAGATAGTTTCTTCTCCGAAATTTGAATAACCGTTAGATGATTGCCTTTGTTTTTCTAGCGCATATCCCAGTTGAATTCCTTGAACTCGACTTGAATGTGCATCGATGTTCCAATAATATCTATCAAGCAGTGTCCCTGGGGGCGCATTGGCCTTTGCGGCTGAAATGCTAGTTTCCTTGCTAGCATCGCATTAGCTTATGCGCATAAGAAGCTAACACATTAGCTTTTGCTCCTAAAGAGCTAGCATATTAGCATTTTGGCTCTAAGGAGCTAGCGCTAGCTTGCTAGCCACTCCTTTGCGATACATTACCATTTGTGCTAAGGAACTAGCGCCAGCCTTGCTAGTTGTTTTCCTTAGAAATGCACCATTCTTTTCAGTGCGGGCCTAATGACAACGCTATCCTTATATGATTATCTAATAAGTCTTCTTGCTTAGGAAGTTCCTCGCAATTTTGGCTTCGAACACTTCCAGAATTATGCCTTGTCACTTCTAAGCTAACTTTTGGCTGTTAAAATAGACATGTTACTCCTAAGTTAGTACATGACCCCTAAACTTACCAGACGTGGCACTAACCAGTATGATTATCAATTCAATAAGTTGCAAAACTTGCCTCACTTACTTAGCAATTCATTGACTTGACTTGACCTAACCAAAGTAGTAGTGGTTCACGTCTCTACTATCATTCTACGAGATATAAAATACAATACATGAGTGGATTCTCATTGGGTATTGGTCTGGCGTTCTACGACAATCGTACGTTGTGACAACACATCCACAAACAAAAAGGTAGCAAGTAGTGGAAAAATTACAAGACAATTGAGAGTGAGAGGATTATTGGTCATACAAGTCCTCCCTATTTTTCGGACATGACTCCACTACAATCTCCACAATCATTACTCCTCCACTTATTTGGTAACTTCCACCACTTACGAGAAATCAGTGTGTCTTCTTAGAAATATAAATAGATAACTTCATCTATTAAAAAAAAGGACAAGAGAGAACTAAGAGACAAGATATACATAATTAGCAATTCATTCCAGAGATAATCCATTCCTTATCACACACTACAACTACTCATCACACTGAGATTTCTCAACCTTCTTTGCTTCCCTCCTCTAAAACCTACTCTACCTTTGTGGTCGAAGCAAGACATGAACGACCATTTCTTGGTTTAGGCTCGTCCTGTTCGAGTTTGATCTCTCAAACCTACCTGAAAGTACTCTTTTGCACAACATTTTTTTTCACCCTAAAACAATTACAATTTTTTTTTCACATTCCTTTTGCTGCCATAAAGGATCCTGCATGATCAAGAATTATAATTCCTATTTTAAAAAATAAAACTTTAGGATTATAAAAAACATCAATATTGATTTTCAAATAACCTAAAGAAGGAAACTGCCAATGTAAATGCAAGACAATAAACTGATAATGGGTATTATAAGAAGTATTTAAATGATGCACATGTCTATAAGTTTGAACTCGATGGATAATAGTATAGGTGCTAGCAGAAGCATTGCTAAAGATAATATGACATCTATGTTTCCAAATTCTTTGTAAAGTGTGTGCAATGGCATGAATGGAGTCAGTGGAGTGATAAATATTATTACCATTAAGCTTATCTTGCCAAGTCTGCATCCAAGAGAAAACAAAAGTATGTCTAGTTATATTGTGGTAATGATTAGGGAATAAGGTTCTCCAAATAATTATGGAGAAATCACAATGAAGGATCAGATGATCAATATTTCATGAAAAGAATTCTTGCAGAGCACACAAAATTAGTCCACAAAAGTATTATGTCGAAAAAATCTTGGTTTGATTGGTAAAACATTATGAATGATTTTCCAAAGTAACATCTGCAGTTTACAAGACATCTTTATCTTCCATAGTTTGAGACAAAAATTTAAAGAGAGAGGAATTGTTGAAGCTGGATGTTATTTTTTATTGCATAGTAAAGTGTTGGTTGACTTTGTAGTGAAAATACAAGTTGAAGTATAAGTACAAATGAGTTTTTCCTCTTGATCCAATTGAACTGCGACAATAAGAATTGAATTGACTTGATCAGCAGCTAAAAAGTTGTCGAAGTAAAGGCATAATCCCCTGAGAAGTATGAGTGTCTATTAATTGCTCTTCCCACTGATAACTACTGATATTAAGCTCTTCCCAATCTTGCGAAGGTAATTTTAAAGATGGAATCCAATTTGAAGACCAAATGTTGATATTAGTTCATCTTCCTACTTGTCATTTAACATGTGTAAGAATAATATTAAATCCATGAATGATACTTTGAAAAATCCAACTTGCATTTGAATTATTAGGGGGGGATGATATTTCAGGTCATGAAAAGGAAAGTATTTACCCTTTAATGCTTGAGCCCAAAGAGGAGTCTGATCTAGAAGACGCTTCCAAGCAAGTTTAACTAAGAATGCAGAATTGTAATGCTTTAAATTTTTCAGACCCAAACCACCAAGTCTTTTAGGAAGATTCAATTTATCCCAAGCTAATATGTGAGGAGATTGGTGATTGTTGTAGTTATGCCACCAATACCGTCTTTGAATTCTTTCCATCTATTGGATAATGTTATCTGAGATCTTGAATGCCTGCATTTGATACATTGGCATGATACTTAATACTGTATTAATATGAGTTGTTCTCTCTTCCCGAGTAAGAATTCTACTAAGCCAACCTTCGAAGTTTAAGATTCATATTATCTAGAATTCCTTGACAGTTTTGTTGTCTTGATTTGTGCATTAAAAGCGAGATACCCAAGTACTTTTTTCTTATTCCCATTTGTTTCATTTGAAGAATATTGGTGATACTGGTTTTCTGAGAATTAAAAGTGTATTTACTAAAAAAGATAGTTGATTTTTGCATATTGATTACCTTTTTTTTTATGGAAATTGTTAATTTTATTAAATCATAAATGTAATACAAGATGTTATCAATATATTTTCTTGCAAACTTGTTACAAAGAATAAAAGATATTTGGACCTGTTGTATATTTACTGAGATATGATGTAGACTTTGAATCCTTGCCGCCTTTGCCGTGGAGTCCGCCGTTGAATTGTGTTTCCTGTTAATAAACTTTACCTTTACTTGCGGAAGGTTGTCCAGGATCAACACTTCTTTGTCAATTGTATTTTCTGCTTACCATGGTGCCTTTGTTTCTATGTTATTTATAATATCCACCAGTTATTTGCAGTCCCGATGCTATAGAAACACTTGAAAGAATATTATTGTTAAGCCAGTTGCTAACAACCAACAAAAAATGAGCTTCTTCCTGTAGAGTTAAGAGGTCCAATTTGATTCTGCTTCAATATAGATAAAAGATTTTTGGTCTACCGAACAGAGAATGAAAACATATTGATTACCTGACGTGACACAACATACGACCTTGCATGGAGGTTTCTTCTCAATCCCAACTCCAAAGTAGGAAACTGTACACCGTAGCAAATACGTAGTGCACGTTAAGAGATGGTAAACCAAAGGCGCATTATAGTACTTGGACTAGATTTGCTGGTTAGCTTTTGTCTCTTTGGCCTTGTGTCCTCCCCTATGTAGTTAATTTCGGTCGAACTGGCCGAAATTTCGCCGAAATTTTGGATTTCGGAGTGAAACGAAGACGAAATCCGAAATTTCAGCCAACGATATTTGACCGAAATATCGACCGATATGGACGATTTTTTTTTTATTTGAAAAATCAAATTTAAAAAAAAAGTTAATTTTTTTTTTTTAAAAATCCTTGTTTTAGGGTTTCAATTATTACTCATATTTTTTATGATATTTTAGAATTATATATGGATATGATAATATCTATAATTAATCTAATGATTTCGATTAGAATTGTAATATCCTTATTTAATTAGCATTTTAGACGATGAACTTTGAAGTTGTTCTTGTTTTTCTTATGTTTCCAGTTTGAACTTTGTATGAAATCTATGGATCTATATATTTTAGATGATTACTAGTTTTTCTTTATAAACTTTGTGAAAAAACGTTTGTTATAACGTGTTAGAATATATTTATAATTATAAAATGTGAACTAGTATTTTTTCATAAAATTATAGGTATAAAATATATGGACCGATATTTCACCGATATTTGAACCGAAATTTCCCCGATATACCGACGTACCAATGTATCACACTCGACCGGTACCAACCGAAATCCGATATGTAACGACCTTGGTCCTCCCTCATCTTCCTCCTTAAACATCTTCTTCTATTCCCATTCCCATTCCCATTCCCATTCTTATTCTTATTCTTATTCTTATTATCTTCTTTTATTAATCGTCGTCATAACCCTAACCCTAGATAAGTAGAATGCTTTCTCTTCCCACCTCAAAATTTCCTACCTTTCCAAATCTTAGTCTGTATTTAGAGTTTCCTCTATAAATTCTTAGTTAGGGTCCCTCTCTGAAACCCATTGATCAATGGAGTACAAGCGCAGCTCAAAAGAAGAACTTTCGTTTTCGAATCTTTTTAATCTCGAGGTTAGTGATTTCAATTGTCTATTTCGTTGTTGTAATCTTCGAGATTACATTATGCTAACTTGAACAAGTAATTTTAGGTAGGGAATTAGTTTTCTTTATTGGATTAACTTAGGGTTTTGTGATTTTTTTGTTTAGATAACTATTTTGAGGGGATTTCATAATTTTGGCTGTGTTTTTTTATCTTTTTGTTTTAGTTGATTGAATTTATTTATTTATTTTTATTTTAGTCTTTGATGAACTTTCAACTCCCACAACAAGATGATGATTTTGATAATAATGGGAATAGTAGTCAGGATGAGAGCAGAGGTAGCCAAGGTAGGCTTATAACTATCCGTTTTTTTTTTCCCAAAGGAAATCATCGCTATTGCTTTACTCTTCTTAGTTCCACGCTAGCTGATAGATTAACATTGCACAATTCATATCCTTTACACTGAATTTGTAACTTTGCAAACTTAGTTAGGGAAGATTTCGATAAATTTGAGGGCTGATGTATGCGTTATTGCTTCTTTTTGGGAAGATCGTAGGGCTATGACGGACCACAGTAATGGGAGTTTAACAAGGAAGACCAATAAAAGGCGTCACATAGAGGGCGAGGCTGGTTCAAATTCATCGTCTAAAAGAGAGAGTGACAGTAATGATGAAGACTACGTCAGTGGAAATTATGGGGCCCACATTTCAGAAGAGTGGTACCGTTCGTTGCTTGGTGAGCACATCCAGAAATACAGGAGCAAGAGGTTAAAAGAGTCACCAGGGCCTACCTCGATTCGAGCAGAGATGTCAGCTCAAAATCGTAATCCTGGATCAAAAGGCAGGAAACTTGGAAATGCAGAAAGAATGGTAAATGGGATGGAAAACCCAGCTAAATACACCCCTGAAATTAATCCTCTAAAGCCATCGAATTATTATGAGTCAGATTTCGCTCCAGATTATGGGGTCGATAGGCTTTCTTCCTCACTCGATAATGCTTATCTGGGTATCGGTGAGGGCATTACCTACAGAATTCCTCCCACTTATGATAAGCTTGCTGCGTCCCTGAGGTTGCCTAACTTCTCAGATATTAGGGTGGAAGATTACTACTTAAAAGGCACCCTGGATTTAGGATCTTTAGCTGCTATGATGGCTAATGAAAGAAGGGTTGGATATGGTCGATCAGGAATGGCTGATCCTCAGCCCCAGTATAAATCACTTCAGGCTAAATTAAAAGCATTGTCTACCTCTAAGTCGGTCCAAAAGTTTTCTCTTCAAGTCTGCGATACGGGGTTAGATTCTTCTTCCATCCCAGAGGACGCCGCTGGAGCCATAAGAAGGTCTATCATTTCTGAGGCGGGTAATTTGCAGGTTTACTATGTGAAGGTGTTGGAGAAAGGCGATACGTATGAGGTCATCATTCATTGCCCTGATTACTTAGTCCTTGATTGGCTATGCATATCCTTTTGGTAATTTTTCATTAATGCATTTTACTCTCGATTTCAGATTATTGAGCGTAGACTCCCTAAGAAGCAAAAGGTTAAGCAAGATCCTGCGTTAATTGAGAAAGAGGAGATGGATAAAATTGGGAAGTTTTGGGTTAGCATTGCAAGACGAGACATCCCAAGACATCACAAGATTTTCTCTAATTTTCATAGAAAACAAATTACTGATGCCAAGAGATTTTCCGAAACCTGTCAAAGAGAGGTATGCAAAGTTTTGTGTATCTTCTTATTCTTCTTGATATTTGTCTTTCCATTTTTTCTTCGATTTCGGGTGTGAAATGTGAAATATATTATTTGATATGCTTTACTGAGTGCTCGTTATCCCCTCCAGGTGAAACTGAAGGTTAGTAGATCACTCAAAGTGATGAGAGGAGCAGCCGCTCGCACTAGGAAATTGGCTAGAGATATGCTGGTGTTTTGGAGAAAAGTGGATAAGGAGCAGGTGGGGTTCTTTATCTTGTGATTTTTTTTTATGAATCTAGCTTGAAGTCATGGTTTATTACATAACCTGAAAATTTATTTGTTTGTTACTACCTCATATCGCCAGTTTAAGAATTTTGAATTTGTTATTCTTAATCCACTTTTCCTATATTTAGCCTCAAGTATTAAACTTACCTAGAGAGTGCAAGTCTTCAACAACTTATTTGTGTCTAATATATATTCCCTGGGCAATTATAATTGAGCTTTAAGATTGAGATTAGGGTGAGTTTGAAATATAAGATCTTGTTCACATGCTGTCATTTTCATGGTCCATGATGCAAAGTGTTCCCAGTGCATTAGACCTTATGGGTGTGTGTTGGGATGAACCATCTGACCTGACAAACAAATTAGTGTTTAGAGCTATTTAAAAATCTTTAAGCTTATTAATGTACTGCTTTCGACCTTTTGTCAATGTGAAGCTTTAGGTATTTGATCTGAGATTTATTTTGAAGTTTCATGAATTAGCTTGTTATTGTTCTCGATTTTTATATGTTTTCTCTTATCATCTTTGATCATATGTAGTAAGCTGGCGCTTTCTTACTAATTCCCTAGGTTTGGGGAGCCTCGTATGGAGATTTTTACTCGCTGTGCTTTATGCTTGTATCCATCTTTTTTGTAGGTGGAAGTGAAAAAGAGACTGGAGAAAGAAGAGGCAGAATCTCGGAAGCGTGAGCAGGAGCTTCGAGAAGCAAAGAGACAACAACAGAGGCTCGATTTTCTTATATCACAAACAGAGCTTTTCAATCACTTCATGCAGAAAAAGTCGATGTCACAACCCTCTGAGGCTTTGCCTTTGGATGATGGAGAATTAAAAGGCCTGGAAGTGCTGCCGAGCACTTCAGATGATAAGAAAGAGGAAGATCCCGAAGAGGCTGATATGAAAAGGGAGGCTCTAAAAGCTGCCCAACTCGCAGTTTTGGAACAGATGAAAATTACTCGTACGTTTGACAACGAGTGTTCTAAATTGCGTCAAACTGCTGAGCCTGATGTCCCACCAGATGAGGCACCAATTGCAGGATCTAGTAGCGTAGACTTGCTTAATCCGTGAGTTTTCACTTTCAACTCCGTATTTTGACGATGATTGAACTAACTAAAAGTTACTTTAATGGAGATGAATACCTTCTTCAGTGGAATAATTAGATTTTGAACATTTTTCGTGCATTCAGCTCCACCATGCCTGTAACATCATCTGTTCAAACACCTGAGTTGTTCAAAGGTTCTCTTAAAGAGTATCAGCTTAAGGGACTGCAGTGGTTGGTCAACTGTTATGAGAAGGTAATGTGTGAGACAGAACTCTGTTTTTGACTGGATACGAATTTCTTGTATGTTAACTTCAAAAGTTCCGTTTTTGAATTTTCAGGGTTTGAATGGTATTCTCGCGGATGAGATGGGTTTAGGGAAGACAATTCAAGCTATGGCATTTTTGGCGCATTTAGCTGAAGTAATTATTCTCTTCACCCTTCTGTGCAAATGAAGTTGAAATATTCTTTTTGTAACATGGTTTTCTAAAATTTGCAGGAGAAAGATATATGGGGACCTTTTCTGGTGGTTGCACCCGCTTCGGTTTTGAACAATTGGGCTGACGAAATTAGTCGTTTCTGTCCTGATTTGAAAACACTTCCGTACTGGGGTGGACTCCAGGAAAGAATTATTCTTAGGAAAAACATCAACCCAAAGCGTCTTTATAAAAGGTAATTGTCTAATAGCAACATTCCATCACCTTGATTACATATACCATAAACCCTGCTTCCTTTTAATCTTACTTTCTACTTGGCAGTTATGAGGTAACTCATAACGGAGATGATCCAATTTTGTCATTGTCTCGGTCCTTTCCACCTTACGAATGCATTATCCCCTTATGGCGGCGTTTAGTTGGAAAAGTCTTCAATTGATATACTGCCCGCTCTATTGTATTATGGTTAATTGGTTGGTAGGGTTATTAACTATCTCCTTTATTTGACAGGGATGCGGGATTCCATATACTCATTACCAGCTACCAGCTACTAGTGTCTGATGAGAAATACTTCCGACGTGTGAAATGGCAATATATGGTATTAGATGAAGCTCAGGCAATCAAAAGTGCTAGCAGGTATCTCATAATGCTTTCAATATTTACTCATTTCACGCTGTTAGAATATCAATATTATGTTGATACCGAAGGCTTGCTTTTGAAACTCGTCAGCTCCTTAATTACTTGAGTTATTTTTTTTTTAATTATATTAAGTTCACTGCGTAGGTCTATATCCTTTTGTTGTTTGTTGAGTTCTCAGCTTTCGTGAATGTTCGTTTTACAGTATAAGGTGGAAAACACTTCTCAGCTTCAACTGTAGAAATCGCTTGCTCCTTACTGGTACACCTATACAGAATAATATGGCAGAGCTATGGGCTCTTCTCCATTTCATTATGCCTACGCTGTTCGATAGTCACGAACAGTTCAATGAGTGGTTCTCCAAAGGGTATGCTTGACTTCTTTGTTTATACTGGCCCATTTGGGTGGTGTTTTTTTTTAACCAATATTAGCTTCCTTCATTAACCAGTATTTTATGACATTATCAGCATTGAGAACCATGCTGAACACGGTGGAACTTTAAATGAGCACCAGCTCAATAGACTGGTGAGTTCTCTTTAGGTTTTGATATTTCTTTTGGAGTTTTAGTGAAAATATCATTAGTTATAGCTTTAAAGGTCGTTTTCACTGGTTTTTTTTTGACACAATCTGCGGGGTCGTTGTCACTGTTAAGTGATATTATAACACAATTTGACATTATATAAATTTTGGTTGCACTAAAGCCTTCTATAGGTAAGTGGGTAAACTTCTATCAGAAAATTTAGAACCAAACTCTTTTCGTGTCTATATTTTGTATTTATCTTAAAATACTAATGTTTGTTCCTAATGTTTTCCAATCAACAACTATGAACTATTCTTTTATTCTCGGCAAGATAAAAGTAAACGTATCCAGATTTCTCTGGATAAACTAACCCCCCCACCCCCTACCCCCACTTTCATCCTTCTGATGTATATAACTCATGATTTCAACCTTAAATTGTGAGTTATGATCTGGACCAAGAGTATTTAACATCACATAAAATTTTATGTTTGATTTACTTTTCTTTTAACTCAGTATGTTTGTTTGTTCTGTTGATCCATGTACGAGATCTTGTAAACTAGGATTCTTTCCAGAGACCTTTGCTGGCCGATTTTCCCAAGAAGGTATCTTACATGTATACTGTGGTGTATTTATTTCTACAGCATACGGTTCTGAAGCCTTTCATGCTGCGTCGAGTTAAAAAGGATGTGATTACTGAGATGACTGGAAAAACAGAGATCACGGTCAATTGCAAATTAAGTTCTAGGCAGCAAGCCTTTTATCAAGCTATAAAGAACAAGATATCTCTTGCGGAGTTGTTTGATACCAGTCGTGGACATCTTAACGAGAAAAAAATTCTTAACTTGATGAATATTGTCATCCAGCTAAGGAAGGTATTGTATTTTTTCCTACATGGGGTTTTCCTGGTCTGTACTCTATTTTGAAATCTGGTAGATATTAGTATCTTGACTAGATCTCCTAGTGTGTCAATGGATATGATTCTTCCATTTTTCAATTGAAGTTTAAAAATGATGTGTTTTTGTTCTTGTTAGGTTTGCAATCACCCAGAATTGTTTGAACGGAATGAGGGAAGCACATACCTGTACTTTGGCGAGATCCCAAATTCTCTTCTTCCTGCTCCTTTTGGGGAGTTGGAGGACGTACATTATGTAGGAGATCAAAATCCTATTACATACAGAATGCCAAAGCTGGTATATCAGGAATTCATCCAAAGTCCCAAAATGCCTACCTCAACAACTGGGCATGGTATCCACAGAGAATTGTTTGAGAAGCGTTTTAATGTGTTCTCTCCAGCAAATATTTATACATCTATTCGTCCTCAAGGTAGAGTTTTAGATCAGCGTTCTTTTAATGGTAAAACATTTGAATTCAGCCATTTGATGGATTTGTCTCCCGAAGAAGTTGCATTTTTGGCAAAAGGTGGTTTACTGGAGAGGCTGTTGTTTTCGGTTATGAGGTGGTATCGGCAGTTTTTAGATGAAACTTTGGACTTCATTATGGATGAAGATGAGAATGATGATTCTGTGTATAATCAACCTGAGAAAGGAAAGGTGAGAGCTGTTACAAGGATGTTACTGATGCCATCAAGATCAGAATCAAATTTACTTAGAAGGAAACTTGCAGAATGTACCAGCCAGGACATGTATGAAGCTCTAGTTGTCTCTCATCAAGATAGACTTATGGCAAACATCAGGCTTCTTCATTCAACATATGCTTTCATACCACGCACTAGAGCTCCACCAGTATGGGTTTCTCTTTTGTCTTCTTTTCTTTCTTTGTTTTCTCTTTTTATTTTTATTTCTCTAGCTTTTAAAGCTACTTCTTCAGTAACATCTATATAACTTTTGTAAAATTTTGATGCTATTTTTTTGTTCTTGGACAGATAACTGCTCACTGCTCTGATAGAAACCACGCTTATAACATGATTGAAGGACTACACCACCCTTGGATTAAGAGGCTGTTATTTGGGTTTGCGCGCACATCTGACTGTAATGGACCGACCGAGCCAAATTCTCCTCACCACTTGATACAAGAGATAGATTCCGAGTTACCCGTCACGGAACCAATTCTTCAGCTCACTCACAAGATTTTTGGGTCTTCACCACCCTTGCAAACCTTTGACCCTGCGAAAATGCTCACAGTAATCTCCTCTCAGAATTTCCATATTAACTGTTTGTACCATTTGAAAATTTAACCTGAATGAATCAGTAATTAAATGATTAAACTCTTTTTGTCAGGATTCTGGGAAGCTCCAAACACTAGATATATTGTTGAAGCGCTTACGAGCTGGAAATCACCGTGTACTTTTATTTGCACAAATGACAAAAATGTTGAATATTATCGAGGTATTTTTATTCTTTTATTTCCTTTTGTTACGTTATTTTAGAAACCAGAGTGTCTGCCTTGATGTTATTAGGCATCTGCAGATTTATGCAGTTGAGCTTTTCCTTGTTGCTATGCTGTGAAATATTCCTTTTTTCCCGGGAGCTGATCAATATATTTCCTTGCAGGATTACATGAATTATAGGAAGTATAAATATCTCCGTCTTGATGGATCCTCCACCATTATGGATCGGAGGGACATGGTTAGAGACTTCCAGTGTCGGTAGGGCACTTTCCTTGCATCAGTTTGGTTTTCGTACTAGTGCTCATTTTGACCAGGTTTTGGTTGTTGTCTCTAATGAAGCCATTCAAGCAAATCGTGTGACGATAACTAAGAAACTCTTTCTTCTTTATAGGAACGATATCTTTGTGTTCTTGCTCAGTACCAGAGCTGGTGGACTGGGTATCAATTTGACTGCTGCAGACACTGTCATCTTCTATGAAAGTGATTGGAATCCAACCTTGGATCTGCAGGCGATGGATAGAGCCCACAGGTTGGGTCAGACAAAGGAGGTTGGTTTATTTCCAATGTCAAAGGATCTAATACTTGCATTAAGATTTAATACTTTTGCTCGAGTGTTTCATGCTTCTGTTGTTGTCGGTTGCGAGGAATAATGTTCCGCGGAATTTTATCATCTCTAGAACCCTGCCTAAAGATATTTCTTGTTTAGGCAAAGAGTTGTATTCCTTGAATTCTGTGTTATGCTTTTGTCTTGTTGAAAGCTACTCTTAAGAGTCTTGGATATCATATCAAGCATCTTCAGTCATAGCCTTAGAGGTTACTTGCTGCATAGGATTCTCTGCTTGTTTACCCATTAGTCAAATCTCACTAGGTCGTTAATGTGTTAGCACGCGAAGGTGAGGGATTTAGAGAATTTTTTTAACCAGGGTGGATCACTATTATGCAGGTTACTGTTTACAGGTTGATTTGTAAAGAGACAGTTGAAGAAAAGATCCTGCAAAGAGCCAGTCAGAAAAATACGGTGCAACAGCTAGTCATGACGGGTGGCCATGTTCAGGGAGATCTCGTGGCTCCTGAGGATGTGGTGTCTATACTTTTCGATGAGGCTGAGCAGAGAATTAGAGGACTCCCACTGCAGGTAACTAAGCTTCCACTAGAGATGGTTTGCATGTTTATTTATTTTTTTCGGATTCTTGCAGTTAGCGTGCCTGGTAAATTGATGTTTGCAAATACTTTTTGATTCTTTTAATAGAGGACCTGACTTATAGTTCTACTTTTACATTATTCTCTAAATTAGGGGAAGGATCGGCAGAAGAAGAAACCTGGAACAAAAGGCATAAGGATCGATGCGGAAGGAGTTGCAACTTTTGATGATCTCACAAATATTACATCAAATGCTGCTGCAGCCGATCCTGTTCCGGTGCATGATAGTGGCAAGTCGAATAAAAATAAAAAGGTACATTAGTTAGGTAGTTCTAATGTTTCTGTTGTTCCAATGTGTTTTTGTTCCAATACATTAGTTTGGGCTAAGCAGGACAGATTTGTTTCTGGGTGGTTCTTGCTGCCATACTAGAGTAGTCATATCAGGTGGTGAATGGCTAACCACTAATGTTACACTAACTTGATCAACGATATCAGGATACTCAGGTGTTTCAGTAATCTTATAGTCTGATTACAATGTTACTTCTTTATTCTAGATTATAATACCTCTTCTAGAAATTGAGGCAACATAGAAATGGATCCTATAGCCATAACATTTTGTTGTTATTATTTATTATTCAGATTCTTCAGTTGATGGAAGATTTTATATATGGTTAAATGACATTGATGATCATCTGAGTATGATTTGGGGATTCTTTTGCCTCAAGTGTTGAAATGGATCTGAATGGTGCTCGATTAATCTGCTTTATCTGAATGATACTAACTTTAACAACTTCGTCTTTTTGCAGAGGAAAGCCAACTCAGACAATCCAAAACGCAGGGGTTCCAAGAAACCGCTCCCAAATGCTGATTCAGTCATGGGAATGAATGAACACAATACAATGGACTCTGGCTTTCATGATTCCCTTGGGACCACAATTCCTCAGCTACCAAAAATAAAGAAGCCAAAGAGACCAAAGAAAAGTGTAAATGACGACCTTGAACCGGTTCTTTCTGCACCAAACTCAGTTGGTCAAAATCTTGATAGCAACCCATTTATGCATGACTATAGTCTTGACGATTTTAGAGCAGAAGTAGAAGAGACTTCGCATATGAATGAGTCCCCAACAAGATAATAACCTGGTGGGAGTTTAAACTTAACCCATTCAGCAAGGACAAGGATTGCAGGTGCGTAAAAGAGTCAACATGTTGGGAAGATCAGTTTGACCAAAGTAATCTTGTGCAGCTGCAAATTCTGCTACGTTAGATTCTTCATCTTGGTTCTTCCATTAGAAAATCTGGAGTTGAGGGGTCATTCGTATTATACACCAGTCGCTCCACTGTGGAGAATTGCAAGCTTTAAATCAATAAGAGGAACTTCTGAATCTTTATGGGAAAACGGGACCTGGGGATCAAGTGGAGAAAGCTGTTTGATATTTGTATATACCTGTATCATTGTTTTTTCATGATTTTGCTTGGTGCCGATTTGTAAGGTTGCTTCATTAGTCAGGTCCTTTTTTCTTTTTTATGAAGAAGGATCTTATATAGATAAAAGTGATCAAAATACAGACAGTGAAACAAAACAAAGCAAGATGAGGATATATCCCAAAGAAACTAAGAAAAGAAAACAAGAAGAAAGCGAGAAAGCTTGAAGCCTGTTGCCCTCCTATAACTGTGTAGATGTTACCACAGTAATTGGCTCAGGCAACAGATTCGTTGTTGCCCCTCCTAATTGATCTAGCCTATTACTATTTATGAGATTAGTTCTATCTTTATACAAGACAGATTCCAAAAAAGCTGGAGATGAATTCAGCCAACAGTTACACATCCCTGACTTAGCTGCCTGCTTAGCCAATGTATTGGCAGGTTCATTCCCTAGTCTATTAACATAGGTAACTCCAAAGAAATTGTTGCAGCTCTTCAAAATTTCCATTGCTTCTTTGACCACACTTTGATTTTGTTAGGACATTAAGGATTGTTTCTTGAAGTTTATGATTCTCTCACAATCCCCTTCAAGCCAAAAGTTCTCAATCTGTAATTCTTTGGCCCATTTAGCTCTGCAGCAGAGCTAGAGTTTCTGTTTTTTCTAGATTTGCAGTTTTGCACACTCTAAATTTAGCTCCTCTGCATTCTCCTGCATTATCTCTAATGATTAATCCATTTCCTGCATTTAAAATATCTGAGATCCAAACAAAATCAAAATTATTCTTTAGACAGTGAATATTAGGATTCTTTTCCAGATTTTTAATGATTCAAAGTTTGGATTGGTCATGTAGAGTATTGGATTTGCTTCTCTTCTTTCTTTACACCAGTAACTTAGGTATCTTTGGATGCTGATATCAGTCTGCAGAGAAGAGTTACTTATTCTTGAATATTCTAGTGTATTTCTCCTTCCAAAGAAACCAGCATTTCTCTGCAAAGATCTCCAAACAAATATCTGAATCTGATTTCCAAGAAATATACAGCTTAAGGAAAGAGTCTTTTGTCATTTCTGAAAATCCTTCCTGAAAAAGGTGGTAAAGTCTAAACTGACTTTGCATACCAACAATCAAAGAATAGGTGCTGTGTTGATTCAATGTTGCTATTACAGAAAAGGGATAATTGGGAATATATCCCGGATTTGAATTATCAGTTGGGAATCTGTCCCATAACGTTAGAAATTAAGGGATATGTCCCAGCCGTCCATTTTTTCCGTTAAATACATAGACAGTTATGCCCTTGACATTTAAATTGGTTTCACACCATCATCAACTCCCGTTTCCGTCAATTAATCACCATCATGATCAACTTCATAAATCCGGGATATATTTCCAATTTTCCCTCTCTTTAACCATTAAATGTTTTATGTGTGGAGGGCATAACTGTCCAAAAATATATATTTAACAGAAAAAATGGACGGCTGGGACATATCCCTTAATTTCTAACATTATAGAACATATCCCTTAATTGCTAGTTCAAATTCGGGATATATTTCCAATTTTCCCTACAGAAAATGCAGTTTTGATCTATGTCTGGCACATATTTTCCCAAAATTTGTCTAACTAGCAGATTGTTAATACACTTCCATAGAAACAATTTAACTCTTTGAGGAAGGTTTGATCTCCAAAATTTCCTCCAAAAAGTATCCTTCTCTGGAGATCCAATACCTGAATTCATAAGGTTATCTTAAAGAGATTTGACAGTAAAAACTCCATTTTGTTAGCATCCATCTAGTTGTATCCATGTCTAGATTATTGTTATTGTTAACAAAAAGATTAATATGCACAGTTTTCTATGCAATTATACGAGGAAAGTTATCCATGATTGTTTGTTGGTTCCACTTTTTAGTGTCAGAGTCAATCAGGTCTAACACAAGTGTTAACTGGTTTGTCCTATTAGGACAGATTTGGTGAAGTGTGGTGTTTATTTCAAGTGTCTAGAGATCATGCCAATTGTTGATTGACATATCATCTCCTACTTCCCAGAAGATGTGTTGATGTATCAGTTTTATCCTATACATGATAAATTTCCACATCCAAAAAAAGTTATATATATATTTTAAAGATTAATGAGTTATTAAAGTATTTTCCTTCCAGGATTTTAGCCCACCATGGGTCTGGTTGGCTAACAATTCTCCTGACAATCTTTACGATCATTACCTGGTTCATTTTATTAACATCTTTAAACTCTAGGCCTCCTTGTGAAATAGATTTACATAGAAATACCCAAGATTTAATGTAGACTCCTCCTTTGTTTCAATTTTAACATTTTCCCTGAACTCAACACATTTGGATTCAGTTATAGGGTTAATAGCTTTCATTTCCAGCATAGCCTTATCATTATTGATGAAAGATCCATATTGGTTCAACCCCAAATCTAATTTTAAGCCTAACTACTGATTGTGATCTTGTACGGTGCAGTTTACACCCAATGAACTAACCTCCTCAATTGAGTCAGGAGTCTCAGATAAAGTTATTTGAAAACCTGGTCTTACATCATTCTAATTCAGCTGCATCTCCCCAGGAGGTGTAAAGAAGGTTTCATCCTCTTCATTGCAACTAAAGTGGTCATTTTCTAACTCAAAGTTGAAATCAGAACTTTCCTCTACACATGTTAAAGTTTGATTAACAACATCTTGAAGAAGGCCTGAATGAAGCAAAGAAGGCTCAGAGATTGGAATATTATTTTCATTACAGATGTCTGAGAACGTTCTTTTACCCAGAAGTGATTATGTTTGAGTTGAAGGTACTAACTCCAAAATATCACCTTCCCCCATCTCAGCTAATGAATGTTCTGACGAAGTAGATCCCACCCAAATATTCCCCCCATTTAGAACTGAAGTGGGCGAGATATTATCTGGTGTAGCCATTGCTGCGTCAAATACAAGGTCTTGGTCAATTTGGTCTCCAATTAGAACTTTAATCTATGTGGCCCAACTTTGCAATTCAGATACATCTTTGACAAATTCTTCCCCTGAATGATAAATTCCTTCTAAAGGCCTTCCCAGCAGAATTGCACATGAGTCAATCATATGACCATGTCTGTAACAGTGGGTGCACAATCGATGAGGCAGAGTGGTGTAATATAAGTTCACCATATATTCAGGTTTATGCGCCACTTTTAACTCTTACTGCAAAAATCAATGGTTTTTCAAGATTCAGTTCAACCTCAGCTAACATAGGCTGATCCCCCACTGTTATTGCATTACTAGGATGCATAGATGTTACCATACCCAAATGATATGCGATTTGTGCCATGATAAATTCATTTTGATGAAAAGGCTTAAGGTTCAAAAATTGAACCCAGACATAAAAATGCCTTAAAGCATTTCTATTGACATTAATGCCAGGATAGCATTTAATAAGAAGAAAAGCGTTTCCATAAATAGACCACGGCCCCAGCACCAAAAGATCTGTCATTATCTCATGGTCTGTAAAGGATAACTGAAACAGATTTTCTCCAAAAAAATTTTGTTTTGAAAACCAACTTTTTCTCTCATTTAAACTTTAGAGCTTTTGTAATACTTGTTTTGTCAAAAATTTCAGTTGAAAAAAATCCTTCCTATCAATGAAACATCATGCTTTCTATTAAAGGTTTTGATTATTTTTGGTGAAAGAGGCTTTGAAGTGAACTCCTTAGTTGATGCACGACAAACAATAGGATTTTATCTTTTTTATCTCTACCAGATCTTCTGTTGTTGTATAAAAACTGCATTATAAACCCTTGAAGAAAGACAGAAAGGGAAAGAAGGAGACTTACAGAAAATGCAGAGGAATAAAAGAGGAAGCCTGATTTAGGGGCTCCTCAATTCATAGAGGGACTCCTCATGTGAAGACAAAATAGAGACATTTGAAGTAAAATTCAAAAACCCCTTATCCATGATATTTTATAATGACTAAAATACCCATGATTAGTTAGTATTAGTAAAACTAATTAGCTAATAGATTAAGCTAATCATAATTAATCTTAAATAATTTCATACTTAATCAAATCAAATCAAAACATTTTCTTTTCGGTTTGGTGGGAAGAAAAATTAGAGGAAATGTAAGATAATTTTCTAGAGTTTTTTTAAAAACCCTAGATTTTGATTCAATCAACAAGAGTAGTGAAGTATACCTCTAACTTAAACTCTTGGTCTTTTAATGGCCCAAATTTGATGAAATTACGTTATAAAAGATGAATTTTTTTTTATTCAGAGAATTTTACGGTTGGGTTTTCATGTCGAACCCAACCGTAAACACCATTTACGGTTGGGTGTTCTTCCCAACCCAACCGTAACCGCTTGTTCAGGGATGAACTACAAATTTTAACAGTTTTACGGTTGGGTTTTCGCATCAGACCCAACCGTAAATAATCTAAAAAAAATTGTTATCCAGGATGATTTACGGTTGGGATTTGCCAATCAACCCAACCGTAAAAACCAATTTTAGTTTACAATTTCATCCAATATTTACGGTTGGGTTTAGGCTTCCCAACCCAACTGTAAAACATCTTTTGGACCATTGAGTTTAAGGTAAAATTGGGGTTTAAAAATCAAAAATTTAAACTTATTCAATTATTTTAACTAGATTGAAGGTAAATTGGGTCATTCAAACAAAGAAAAACCGAAAACAACACAAATACTAGAATCCAATTTTGAATGATCCAGGAATATTTACGGTTGGGTTTTGGCTGAAAACCCAACCGTAAATAGCCGTTTTAGTTTTAGTGGATGATCATTTACAGTTGGCTTTTGTAATCGAACCCAACAATAAATAAGAGTTTTAGTTTTAGTGCAAACACATTTACGGTTGGCTTTTGTAATCGAACCCAACCGTAAATGATCATCTTCATCTCCTTTATCCCACATTTTGTATGCATAATCAGATTTTTATTTGGTTTGGTTGGTGGAAAAAGTTGAAGAAAGAAAAGAGAGTTTTTGGTTGTTTTTTGAAAAGCCCTAAATTTTGATTTTCTTAACCAAAATGAGTGATTCTAGTAACAAATTTGTGGAGGGTGAATCCTTGTATGATTGTCAAACCAAATTTTAGATACCCATTGATGGAGACCCAACTATGTATGATTATTTGGATGGTAGAGAGGTTTTAAGTCAAAGTTGTGATGGTGAATCTCAACCAAATGGAGAAACTAGCCGTCAAACTGAAGATTCAATTGGCGAGAGTAGTCAGGTATACCTCTAACTTAAACTCTTGTTTTTTTTGGCTCAAATTTTATGAAATCACGTACATCACTTTTTGTGATTCAGGTAGTTTTACGGTTGGGTTTTCTTCTCAAACTCAACCGTAACCGTACTTTTTATGGAAGAAAAGTACACCGTAACAGTTTTACGGTTGGGTGTTTAGCACCGACCCAACCGTAACTCATTATGTGCATGGGTATTTATTGCACTAGTTACGGTTGGGTTCGACTCTTGATACCAACCGTAAAACTGTTAGGGATGTTTTTTTTTTTACGGTTAGGTTTGAAGGCACAACCCAACCGTAATTTCCTCTACGGTTGGGTCCGACGCTCATAACCTAACCGTAAAATTATAGTTTGTAGTGTTTTGTTGCCTAATGCCTTGATATTTTTTGTTCAGCTCGAGATTGTACCTCACCCAATGTATGCTCAGCCTCCTCCAAATGATATTCAAACTAGAGATACTACAAATCACTATTTTAACGACTTGGTAGGTTATAGATAAGTTGCTAATTCCTTTGGACAATATAACTAACTTTTTTTTTTTATTTTCTAACTTTGTGTTCTTGGACCATGTAGACATGGGATAAAAGAGATGATGCAAAGAAATGGGCTAGAGAACATGGAAAACTCATCATGTGTGTGATTGTTTGTAACAACCAATAAAAAAACAACCGCTTTCAAATAGTTTGCGAGTGTAGTGGATTCTATACAAGTCATGCGAAGAAGGGTACTGATTATGTAGGAAAGACGAAGAAGAAGTAAAAAAATTTCACTAAGAAGACGGGATGTCCTTTCAAGCTTCAATTTCATACCAACAACGAGAATAAGTGTTTCTTATCTAGAGTTGTATGTGGTCGTCACAACCACCTACCAACAGAGACTTTGTGAACGCATCCTTTTGCGGGACGACTCATCGAGGAAGAAAAGGTCATCGTAGGTGACATGACGAAAAAGCGAATGAAACCCATTGATATCCTCGGACACTTGAAGAAAATAAACCCAAAAAATATCTCTACGTTGGATACTGAAGAAAATAAACCCAAAGAATGTCTCTACGTTGGAGACAATCTACAACGCCAAATCCAAGTTGAAGAGTGAGAAATGGCAAGAAAGGGACCAAATCCAACAACTTATGTACTTGGGGGAGAAGCACAACTACACCATGTTCAACGAAGAAGATGGGAATAAAGAAATAAAATATATTATATTGGCTCATCCCGAGTTTATAAAGTTATCACGATACTCCAATCAAGTGCTTCTAATGGATTGCACGTACAGAACTAACAAGTATGATCTCCCGGTCTTGAATTTTGTCGGACAAACTTCTACCAAGTCCCTGTTTAGTGTTGCCTTTTGCTTCTTGAGAGACGAGCTCAAAGAAAGCTATATGTGGGCATTAGAACAAGTTAAATTATTCTACCTTGAAGGATATACCCCCAAGGTGATTATCACCGAAAAAGAACAAGCCTTGATGAATGCCATAGCAAGGGTATTCCCGGATGCTCATCATCTTTTTTGCACGTTCCACTTATGGAACAATATTCAAACCAAGTGCAAACCGATTATTCGGCCAACAAAGAAAAGCAAAATGGAGAGAATTAAGAAATTAACGGTACCTCAACAAGAAAAGGCCAAAGAAAAATTCGAGGAGGGTGACAAGTTGGCGGAACTAAAATGGGCTAATTTCCAAAGTGAATGAGACGCTTTGACATGGTCTATCACCAATGAAAATTATGAAGAAAATGTTCGTATGTTATGCTTGCATTGGAGAAATTATCCAAGAGTTTTGAAGTATTTTATGGACCATTGGTTGAATCCGCACAAAGAGAAGTTTGTAGCGGCGTTCACAAACCAATATAAGCACTTTGACAACCAAGCTACAAGTACCGCGGAGTCGTCTCACAACCGAATGAAGAAGAAGCTTCATAGTTGTGATGGTGGGTTTGTTACGGTCTTCAAAGCGATGCACGATTATTTCCTCCGTTACCTTGATAGAGTTAAGGAACTTTTCGAAAAAAGACGTTGTAGAAAACACACCATTTATAAAGACGACCCATGGCTCGAAGGAATTTCTTATAAGGCTTCGTATTGCGCAATTGAGAAGATAATGTACGAAGTTAAGCATTATAGGTTGGGCAACTTATACGGAGAAGAAGAGTGTGCTTGTCCTAACATGTCAAGTTTGGGACTTCCCTGCCGGCATATGATGGCCAAGTACGAAGAAGACGGTGTGATCCCAATTCAAGATATTGATCCATTTTGGCAACAATTGTCTTTCGATGAACCCTTCGTCGAGCAAGATTTTGTTTCATCGTTTGCCGATACCCATGTTGGAAAAGCTCTAGCCGAGAAATACGACACATTAAATCACGCGCAAAGGCAAATATGATTGAGTAAGTTGAGTAACTTCGTGTTTCCTTACACAAGGTACGATGTCAAGGAACCAAATAGAGGGAAGAGAAAGGGTAGGCCTTCTGCGAAAGAAAAGAGGGCTGTGGGACGAAAAAAAGCTAGTGAATTGTTGGAAGAATCAAAGAAAAGAGACCCTTCGGATTTTGAGCATTTTCAAAAGGAATATGAAGCGGAGGATGAGAAGGAGGAACAAGGGGGACCAATCCTAGTAGATATTAAAGGAAAAAGTCCCGTGCTGCCCTCTCAAGAAAGTTCAAATCAACTTGACGTGATCACGGTTATAAGGGTTGCCGGTTTCAGAACAAAAGTTTTCATAGATTGTTTGCCAATATCTCTGACTCGTTATACCACATTACCTTCGTTTTTTTCCTCTTTTTGGATAACATAATACATAGTTGCGGCAAATACATAAATCTTCATCCAAAGTAAAATCAGGATTTTGAACCCCAGGTTGAGCCATAATCTAGTATGTTAGAGTAATAATTTTGTTGGAGATGATTGTTGTAAAAGAAGTAAGGTTCTATTTATTTTAAAAAAATTGATGGGTTTGATATGTACTCAACCATTTGACATGTGTAACGGCTCTATTTCAAAGAATGGGTCGTACAAGGTTCCAACATCTATATTTTTTCAAACCAAAAATGCCTTCAAAATCGAAACAAAGGATTCTTGAAAAGGATTTTACGGTTGGGTTGGACTCAAAAACCCAATCGTAAAACTATAGGGGAATAAAGGCCAGGTTTTCGGTTGGGTAGGGTCCTGTGGACCCAACCGTAAACCTGTCACCAAACATTTCATCCAGTTTTACGGTTGGGTTTTTGAGTCAAAACCCAACCGTAAATGTTCCTGTTAACTTATTTTTGGAATTTCAATTCACTCCTGATTGGGTTTAAAAATCGAATTTTTAAACTTATTCATTATATTTTACTAGTTTTAAAGTAAAAAGGGTCATTCAAACAAACAAAAACCCAACCGAACGCAAACACACCAATACAACTTTTGAGTTAACATGAATATTTACGGTTGGGTTTTGAGTCAAAACCCAACCGTAAAACTGTCCTTCTTAAAGCTTTTGGTTGGTCTACGGTTGGGTATGGACTTGTGTCCCAACCGTAAATGAACCTGGGATACTCTTACGGAATAGAAGAGTAGGCAAAAACCTTATTTTTAACATTAAAGGAAGATTACATTAGATGATTACAATAGATCATTAGATGATTACACTTAAACACTTAAAGATAATAGATGAAATCAAGATAAGTACTTTGTTCCACAATAAAATAGAAATCCTCATGCGTAAACTCCTCCCCATGTTTGATTATATATTGCTCCATAGCCATCACATGCTGAAAAAAAAAACAAATCAATTATAAGTTTGAATTTTTGAAAACTCTTTTTAATGGACGATTTATTAATTGACACACTTACTCTTTCCACACCGTTTTCGGTGGGAAGTGCTTCTTTTCTCAATTTCATTTCCTGTTTTAAGTTCTCCATTTTTTCAAACAACGCCTCATACCGTCTCTTGATGCCTCTGAACGTCCTCCGATTTTCATTCCCGTCTAATGCCACAAAAATTTGAAACACACGCTTCCACCAAGGATGGGAATTCTGACCCACCATCCAATCTTCATGTGCAACGACGTGGTTATTGTTGTTATAGAAAGCTCTATCGTAATCGTGCATTATCATCGTAAGCCACGCTCGAACAATTGCAACATCTTCAGCATTAGTGTACACCATTTTTAGTGCTTCAAAGGGTATGGTGAGAATGAGTTGGAAAGTCTAGAATTAGAATGAGAATGAAAGGGATAGGGAATAATGATAAAGTGAAAGGGAAAGGTTTCCTTTTATAGTGAAAAAATACCCAACGGCTAGATTTTCAAATAACTGATCCGTTGGGTTTGTCTACTTTAAGGAAACATAAAAACTGACAGGTTTACGGTTGAAACTTGTTTAGTTACGGGTTTTCCAACCGTAAATAATCCTCAACAAATTTTTTTAACTAACCAGAAGAATTTACGGTTGGGTTTTACAATCGAACCCAACCGTAAATAATCCTCAACACAAAAATTTGACATATGCAAAATTATTTACGGTTGTAAATCAGAATTAAACCCAACCGTAACTTCCAAAAAAATTGTAAGTGCAAATTTTTTTACGGTTGGGTTCAGAATCGAACCCAACCGTAAACTTTGATCTTCATCTTCTACCTTTAAATTTATGGTTGGGTTTGTTTAATAACCCAACCGTAAAACGAAGAACAAACCAGTTACGGTTGGGTTTTCCAATCGAACCTAACCGTAAATTTTTCTGTAACCCAAGTTCTTCATTAATTTGTTTAGTTTTATCCGGATTGTCATCACTAGTACATTCTACACCTTTAGGATTCTTCATCACGAATTTAGAGTTTCATCGATGATGAAATTTTGGTTCGATGGAGAAATTCGGTTAAAATGGAGAAGTAGGAGATATGGAGGGAGTGGGTAAGGTTTTGTTTTGTTTAGGTTTTAATTGATTGAAGGGTAAATTAGACTTTTTCATCAATAAAAAGGTAATATGGATATTTAACATAGCCCCTATAACATCCCTTAACGGATTTTTTGATCATCCTGCCTCACATTGGAACCCTTCTACAAATATGGGAGCCCCTAAATCAAGCTTCTAAAAGAGGTACGTTATGCAGAAAATCAAAACAAGAAATATGCCAAATTTTAGATATTTTGTATCTTATATTCTTTAACCATGAGTTAAAACTGCCGGATAAAGGAATGTTCTGACTGACAGTTGCTTATGTCCAAACTTTAACTTATCCATCCCAAAGAAACTTTTAGAAAATAGGCTTTAACCGCCTAAACTCATGAGTTTAAAACCCATAATGATACCACCCTTAACCGAGACCCAACCAGTGGTTCAACTGAAACTTTGTTTTCCAATAGCCACGGTTGTCTCCAAAACACAAACTCCCTGTAGTGGTTAACCTCCTGGTCTCATCGGCTAAAAAGTATTACTACCCATCTTCCTTGATTCAAAGGATTTAAAAGTTCTAATTAATTCCTTGTTGCACTAACGAGGTCAATTTAATTAGGTTCTAAGAATGAAGGTTATTTTTTAAAAAACTCTTCCAATTCCCATAGCAGAATTCTTAACAATCAGACCATCTATTTGAAGGAGTGAGATCCATTCGCCCTTTTAAAGAACTTACTGACAACTCTATTATAGAAGCATAATAAATCTCCTTCCAATCAGTGTAGTCGATTTCGGCAGTTTTTACTCATAGTTAACTCACCGCATCCCTTATCAACCTCCAAATCCTATTGTTGAGATTCTAGATTCTATATTTCCTTTAGAAGTGTTCTTCAATGATGATCCTCTTGGATTCATCATGATCGTCGATCCCCTTCAACCTTAAAGCAATACATCCGGAAGGCAAGAAAAGATGCTAGTACACCTTCTTAAAAAAACACTCAGCAAAACACCTTTTTTGTTTAAAAACTCAGAAGAAAGAAGATCAACGAAGAAATGAAAAAATTCTAATTTTTGTAATTTTAATCTAATGCTAATATTTTGTACTTCAACCTTTCTTCTAGTTTTTATTTACTATCTTACACAGCAGACAAGTATTATGCTTAGCCTAATGAACTTCAACTTTCCTTTACTAGATTCCTTGCTTAAATGAAAATGGATTTATTAAGAAGGTTTGCATTATTTTCAAATTATGACTAAATATTCAAACAGATGAATATGCATTTTCAGTTGAAATAAGATGAATGATGATTCAAAGCCACGTGAATAAAACTATCCTCAGTTTTTCTGTTTAAAAATGATAATGTAAGACATCCTCACATGACTACTTAGAATCCTTCTAAAGATGTTGTCCCTACCTTTTCTGTCTACCAATGCCGGTAATAAAAGCCATTTACCTCATCATTCTTCCCTAATGTGCTTCGTCTTCGTTAATACTTACTCCATGAAGAGGATCCAAGCGTTCATCAATTTTGAATAGGGGAAAGAGAAAACCTATTAGTCAGGTCCTTTTAAGTAATAGAGACAACTTGTAGAATACCATTTCTAATGTTATATAAACTTTTGGAAACTTTGTTATCTTTTTGTCTTTGCTTACATTCTCGTTTCTTTGCATTCTCAGTGAATTATGACCATGCCCTGTGATACTTACTCGGAATGGGTCCCCTCATATGTATATGGGTTATGTTATGCGTAGTGATATCTAGTTACATGTAGTGGAATCTTGTCTTTCTTCCAAATGAACGAACTAAATAAAAGAGGGTTACTTAAGGTGGGGTATTGAGAAAGCAAGAGGGTGGTGAGACCTAAGAGCATCCACAGTGGTACGAGCAAATGACGGACCAAATCCAAATTTGGTCTTTGGTCCGTCCAAATTGAAGCGCAGTGGGACGAGTAAATTTAATGTTTGGTCTAGTTTTTTTATTGTTTGGGATCAAATATAATCCCAGAACTGGACCAAATCCAAATATAGTGGAGCGTTCACCTAGGCCTGCGTCTCGTGCCAGGCGTGACACTGGTTCTCCGTCTGGTGCCAGGCATTTAACTAGACGTGCGTGAACTAGAACTCTGCCCCATCAGACGTTTACCCAAGAGAACGTCCAATCAAGCGTTACGCCTGGCGCACGCTCGATCTCCAGGCCTTAATTAAACCAACGTTTGACTTGGGCGTGTGGCTAGACATACGTTCAATGCAAATTACAATCAAATATAACACATAATGCTCTTAAGTATAACCAAACCGACGTGTGGCTAGACATACGTTTGACTTGCATTATAACATCCATAATGCAAATTACAATCAAGTATAACCAAACCAATGTTTAACAAACTAAGTTATTTTTTGTCATGTATGTGACTACATAAATGGGGCGTATGACTGGTTTCACGTCCCATCAGGCGTTTGCATACACACACGTCTGGGGCGTGCTGTTAAGCGTGCGTCTATCATCAGACGTTTATTTAGGTTACGCTTCCTACCGAGCGTTCATCCAGTGTTCGCCCCACCCAAGCGTTTTCATAGACATACGCCCGTAAAATTAAATTTTAACAAACGTATACCTAGCCGTGCGCCCAACGCCAGGCGCTAGTTTAGACAACCGCCCAATCAAATTTTACTCACGCACCATTACGTTTCTGGCGGAGTAAAGAGTATAATTTTTACTCTTTAGTCGGATGGTCTTGATGCGTCGGAAAACCGACTTTGTTTTACCGCAAGCGCACAGTGTCGAAAGATGTAGACAAGAGAAAATACGGTTCGTTCCCACGAGGAGTTTGGATTAAAATATTTTTTTAGGTTTTTTATAAAGAATTTAATTAACTAATGAATTAAGATTATTTAATAAAGTTTGAAAACAATAAGAGGAAAACGTTAAGGTTCCGGGAATCCGTTGTAGATTAGGGTTTAATTGCGTTCATCACATAGGGTCTCGATTTCAAGAAGAATTGTTTGTTCTCAACCTAAAGTAGAATTTCGAAGTACTAAATATACGGGGTATAAAGAGTCAAAGAATATTCATGGAACAATTTCATACAAGGTTTCAACGAGTCCTTCTACTAATCAAACAATGAACTATACGTGGCATAGAACATGAAAAATCATCGAGATGGTAAAACGTTGAGAGAGACACAAATTAATGATATTTAGTTCATATAATTGAAAACCCTAGTTTTGAAACACAAATAAAACCATCTCTACAAGTTCATCCTTTCGCCCTAACAAGGAAATTATCCCAACATGACTTTCTCAAAAGCTATACAAATTAATTAAGAAAATAAACACAAACTAACCCGACGTCTTCTCTGTACTGTCCGTGAAGCTTTTGTATCCGGACGTGAAATTGTTCTCCCAAAAGTGTCCGGGAAGGTCTGCATCGTCGTCCAAGTATTCTCTGTGTAGGTATCTCTTGTTGTCTCCCCGGGCATATTATGTGAGGAGGTCTAAGGCTCTATTTATAGAGCTTGGGTCACCGAATAGAATCCTAGTTGATTTAGGAAAGTGTCACCACCAACAGCCCTATTCCGTGTGAAACACGAACTCAACTTTCCTAAATTTCTTCTTTCCTAACTTCAGCCGCAAACTTCTCTATTGCACTTCTCGGTCCCTAATTCATCTCTCTTTTCTTCTCCTTCAACAACACGTTTCAGCCACCGATTTCTTCTCAGCATTAACTTCCATCCACACCTTCCAGGATCATTCCATCGATCATCACAACATCATATTCTTCCAGTTCTGCCAGTTCCATAAACAACCAGCCATTAACGTCAACTTCCAGCACCGAGCTCCTCTTCACGTCAACACCATCTTCAGCTACACAGCAAAAAAACTGGGGAGTTCCATCGAGTTCCATCACCAACAAAAACTCGAGCCTTCATCTGCCATCACCGAAGACATCACAGAATCACCATCGTGATTGATCATCAACCCAAGCAACACAGACTCAGGACTGACTGCACTTTCCTGAGTTTCTTCTCCGTTGCTGTTCACTCCACGAACCATAGCAGCATCACAATCATCTCTGCCAACTATAACCATACTCTCTTCATTATCATAAGAACCCAACAGCAAGCTCGTCATCTTCATTCACCAGCAGCACCAATTGCGAAGATGAAGTTGGCGCCTTTAGTTAAATTTGAATTATTGTCAGCCCCAAGTAATAGTGCAGGTGCTTAGTGCTCTTAGAATATAGGAAGCCCTGAACAACTCAGCTGGTGCTCTTAACAGCCAAATAATCAGGCAACCCTTAGTAATTAAGTGGGTGCCCTTAGTACTCTTCAAGTGTCGGTCTCGTGAAACCGACAGACTTAATTCTTCTTTTCGCCCATAACTTTCTCATACGAAGTCGGAATGACCTCGTTCTTTCGCCGTTGGCTTCGTAATTTAATTTTCTACAAGATGGAGGGTATAAATCCTGGAATAAACTGAGTCCCACTGGATCTTTGGCAATTCTTCTCTTGTAAAGCTCTATTTCACTTGTTTCAGAGATGTAACCTGATAAAACACACAAACTAGAAAAGTAATAATAAAACACGGTAATTCACACAAAATCTAGCAAATAAGAATAAGGAAATGATACTTTAAA
>JAJJMC010020101.1:1377801-1416374 GCA_023531435.1 Papaver californicum
AAAAAAAAAAGAGTACATGCATCAAAGAAATGGTTATATAATGTTTGTGCATTTTAAAAATTACAGCCTACTCCTGTACAAGAAAAATAGATGCAACAAATGCATATTGTTCTACATTTAGAAATTATAGGTTGAAAGCACACAACCCAAACTCTGGACATTTTTTTGTAATTTGACAATTTGGTATATCTGGAAAGGCTAGATGCAAAATAATGTTTAGGAAAGAAAATCAAAATACAGTAAAACTTCGATAAATTAATAGTCTTGAATTTTATCAATTTACCGAAGTATTAGTTTATCAATAAAATAATAAGTTATTGATATATCGAAATATACAAATTATAATATCAAATTCCTCTTAAAATCCTGAACAATTTTCAATTTTAGGCTTTACAAAAACCATAATCTATTTGAATTTTTCAACTTTCAAAGTTTTGAACAAAAATAGTATGTTGAATCCATTCTATACATAAAAATTTTATAATATGATTTTCTTATAAGTTTTTATTTATTTATTTACAGTTTCCCTTTTGCGTAGAAATATTAGCTAATAGTATATTTGTTTATATATAAGTATTACAAAAAAATAATCATACAAGTCATACCAAAACTCGATAGTGTATTCATATTATTTTAACACATTCATTTTGTGTATTAATATTAACTTAATTTTAAAAATCTTTCTCATGCGTTAAACATAATATCAAATCAAATCTTAAAAATAATAATTATTAGATATTAATAAATATTTATAAGAGGGCGAATGTGACTTGTTGTTTGGTCGGAAAAACTAACATATACTTAGACTAATATTTTAATTTTAAATTTGAGAAATAAGTGTGTAGATTATTTTCCCATAATAACAAATATCTAAAGATTTTATTTTCAATTCAAATTATTTTCAGAATATATGATAATATATTGCATACTATGTAATTTACTTTGATGTTAAATTAAAACAACTCCTAAATTTCTAAGGACTACAAAAAATTTAAAGATAAGTCCAATGTTATTCAAATGTGAAGAAAAAACAACAACTTTTGATTCATATTTTAATAAGGCACAATAATTTGGTGTTATTACACTAACTATTAATTTATATATTAGTTGGACCTATTAGAAACTTAAATTTTTTATTATCTTATAAATTTAGCTGGTTTGTTAATTTAGCACATTGGCCCAAATCAGGACCGACAAAAAAATATTGGATTAATTTAACGAAGTTCTACTATAACACTTACACTGGGATATATGGCTCTCAAAATGAACATTGCCATGTTATGTTAAATCCCATATCCAGCTATGGAATTGGACTAATTTTCTATGATTTTACAGGATATATTAGAGGTTGCTGGCAATGGCCTAGCTGGCCTAGTCTATAAGACGACTCTGAACACAACAAATAGGTAGAAACTTACATAGAAAAAGCATGTAAACAAGGTGCTCCAATAACCTGGATATGCGAACTGTTCACTTATATTTCTGAGCATGATTTGCAGCTAAATTCTCTGCTCCCAAATTATCACAGAAGAGAGTGCAAGGTGTAAGTAATTGAACTAACAACTCATTCAAAATTTCAGAGGAAACAACAGCCAGAGCCTTGTATTCAACTTCAGTAGATGAACGAGAGATGGTTGGTTGCTTCTTGGAAGACCAAGAAACAAGATTACTACCCAAGAACACACAGTATCATGCAATAGACTTTCTATAATCAGGAAATCTAGCCCAATCACTGTTAGAAAAGATTTTATTGTGGTACAAGCTAATTCCATTGACAATACCAGATCCTAGATAATGCTTCAAATATCTTAGTATGCGCTTGGCTAATTGCAGATGCACATTAGTAGGATAGTGCATGAATTGGGAGACATAGTTTACAACAACACATATGTCAGGTCTTGTAAGTGTTAAATACTACGATCCACCCACCAAACTTCTATAATAAGAAGCATCAGAAAGAGAGTGTTATCAAGAATAAAAACCCTTTTACCTTGAGCTACTGGAGTCCTACATGGCTTACAATCAGTCATATCATGCTTCTTAAGTAATTCCGAAGAATACTTATTCTGAGTAAGATGATGTTTAAAAATATATGAGTTCAAAAATGCTTCAATCCCCCAAAAGTAACTCAATGTTCCCAAATTCTTAATTGCAAACTCAAAACTGAGTGCAGAAATCAATGAGTCAAGAAATGAACATGTGGAACCAACTAGGAGAATATCATCTACATAAACCAAGAGTATCATTTGCAATCCAGACTTGGTATAATGGAACATTAAATTATCCACTTCTGACTTTGTAAAACCATAAAAAACCACAAAAATTACTGAAACTCTCAAACCAAGCCCTTGGAGCTTGTTTGAGTCCATATAATAATTTTTGCAAGTGACACACATAAGAAGGATTCTCTATAGATACAAACCTAGGTGGTTGTTCCATGTATACATCCTCAGCTAAGTAGCCATGCAAAAAGGCATTAAAAACACCAAGTTGTCTCATTGGACATTTCCTGCTATAGCTAATCCTAACACACACCTAATAGTTGTTGCCTTGACTACATGACTAAATGTTTCCTCAAAGTCAATACCATCTATCAGATGAAAAACTTTATCTACTAACCTAGCTTTATATCTCTCTATGGTGCCATCTGAATTTAGTTTAGTATTATATATCCATTTACAACCCAAAATATTCATACCAGGAGAGTAGGGTACCTCTTCCCAAGTGTTGTTTTTATAAAAATAATTATACTCATTTACCGTTGCTTGTACCCAAACTGGAATCTTAGCAGCTTGCTTAAAAGTCTTAGATTCCACAATAGTCTCAGACACAACACTAAACGCTATTGGAATAAGATATTTAGTTGTAGAGTTCCTGGAAAACTTAGTATGAAAAATAGCATAATCAGATCCAAAAGATTTTGATTTAACAATACAAGATTTGAATCTTGTATGCACAATATTATCAGAAGTAGTATTGAGATTGGCCATAAACACCTCCCTTGCATTTGATAGCTCTCCGTAATTATGTAAAGAAGAAAGTTGAGTTGTAGCGTCAGAAGGTGCAGTTGTTGATGAAGGAAGTGTCAATTAATTTGAAGAAGCAGCTGCAGATAGGGGTGCACAGGAACCAACCGGAACCGAAGGACCGAACCGATAGAACCGGGATAGAACCAGACCAAAAACGAGGAGCTTGGGACAGGTACAAGGAAAAAAATAAAGAACCGACTATACCCAGGTACCAAGTACTGGTTCTACCTAAGAACCGAGCCGAATATACCGGTTGTTTTGAAACGTTGATTAGATAATAGATTATTAATCCTAGCCGTCTATTTTTAGGTCATATTTCACTTAATCACTTTCACGATTTCAGAACAATCACGTCTACTCTCCACTTCTTCTCTTGTTCTTCTTCATCACCACCCCAACAACGCTTCACCACCCCAGCGACGCCACCACCACTACCAGTATCTCGTGAATCACAGCCACCACCACCAATATTGTACCACTACCACCTTGTATTAACACAAACAAATAAAGAAGAAGAGAAATTTTAGAGATTAAGGAGGTAAGTCGTAAGTATGTTTCATGAATTTGTGTGTGTAAGAAAGTTAGAGTTTTTTTCCCTCCTCATCATCAATTTTTTCATTTTTAAACGTATAAAAACTTTACTTGTGAATACTAAGGTTTGAATCGTTTGATATATTAGTTACGGTTTCAGTTTGTTTTGGGTTTTTTTAGATTTTTCTTTTTTTTTATTTACTTGTTTCACTGATTCATCTGATTTGGGTTTTAATGTTGACATGGTTGAATCTTAAAGATGAATCTTAAGGGCTGATCAAAATGGTTAAAGAATACATAGGTAACAATTTATTGATTTTTTTAGTAATGTTTTGGACCTAATTTCATCTTCGTTCTTTTTCTTTTTGTTTTCAACATCACCTGCAACTCCACAAACCAACAATCAACAGGCAATACTATCAATTTCTAATTGATTTCTGATTAGTTTTTGTTTATTTCTTTAGTTTACTAATTGATTTGAAAAATAATTATAATTTGTAAAATTTGTAATATTAGGGTTTAGAGGATGGATTGATTGATTGAATCTGTGGATTTGTTGTTCAACAAAAAACAACAAAAAGTAATGATTCATTTAACCTTTGATTGGTACAACACAACCACCACCAGTCCACCACCACAATCACCGCTTCTTCTTCAACTTCATCTTCTTAGTTCTTCTTCTTCTTGCCGAAAAAGGGAGAGAGGATTAACTAAATTCTAATCTATCATTTCAGATTGAAGATCAGGGCATTCTTTCACTGACATAAATAAAGAGGGTGGGTTTTTATCTTTCGCTGACGTAAATAAAGAGGGTGGGTTCTCACTTCTCATCTTTTTGAGTATATATTACATTTTTGTTCGATTCTGGATATGTTTATTCAAATCAAGAACCGTGATTCCTTTGTTAGTTTATGTACTAATCGATTTCAAACGAAACACTGAATTAAAATTTGTTCTTTACTTGATTTGTATGTTTCAATTTGTTTTAATTTTGATTCTAATTGTTACACATAAATAAAATTTGGGGATTTTAATGAAAATAAAACCCTAGGTTATATAAATTGGGGGTTTTGTGACTTCAAATCTTTGATCAATTTGCAGTGCTGCTTATGGTTGGATTTGTGGAATAAGGGTCTAAAGGTTGAACAATTTAATGCACTCAGTAAATCAGGTATAGTGTTAACCTTGTGTATCTTTTAAAACTATTCATGTGATTGATGTTTTGTGCTAGAGAAGTCTGACGTTGGTTTCCCTATCTTACATAAACTGGCTTTTATTTGTTTTGTTGGTTCTTGTTGCCATATTGATTTTTTTGACATTAAAATTAATTTAGGAATCATCATCTCTATTTTTATTGGCCTGTTTAGTGGAATCTCTTCTCTACTCTGGTCATTTCGTGTTGAACATGTTATGAAGTAAAACTAGCTCTTATTTTTTACTTTATTGTCTGTATGCTAGTTATAAGCTGGTAAATATATCTTTTGGGTGGAGATAAAGTTTTGAGTTTTAACGTATCTAGAGTTTATAAATGTGGCAAAATTTATTCAAACAGAATTGCATGAAATTTCAAATTCTTTGTCAAGGCTTATGAATTGTCTTCTAAATGTTTGTGCAAGCAATGATATTTTCAATCCCCTCTTTGTGTGTGTTTGTGGAGATGGGACTATTATCACGAGATGTTGATTCCTTTAATCCTCTCATAGTTTTTATTATCAAAACTCTGAAAGTTGTGTGCATAACTGCATATCATGTTCTCTTGGATAGTTACTTATACTGCATTAGTTTCCTCAATGTTAAAAAATTGAAACTATATTCTGATAATAAGATGGTTCATTGTTATATTTGAGGTATTTGGACTGTGCAGTTCTTTAGTATTGTACTGTACTAATTATGACTTGTAATGTTGGTTATAGGTACCTAGTGTGCTCTGTTTTCTTAACTTACTCAAGATGAAATGTTTGGTATTTGATTTCAGATGGATGCATCAAATTCAAGTCAAGCTACAACTCTGCAAACTCAAGTTGGATTTTCTAATCAACTTTCAGAAACTACATCTACACCTGAAGCTCCATAGCCTCCACCTACTCAAAGTGAAGATACAAGAAATGTTGTTGATGAAGGCAAGAAGAAGTCCAAACTCACATCTGATATATGGAACAATTTTACAAGGTTAAATCCAGAAGAAGCATAATGTAATCATTGTAAGCGCAAACTTGCAACCAATACTGAGAGAAATGGTACTTCTGGATTGAGGAAACATTTAAAGCGATGCCCACAAAATCCTAATAAGAAGAAGGTGGATGGACAAGCAAATATGATGTTTCCACCCCCAAGACCAGGTGAGGATGGTAAATTAGTTTCTTATTGTTATAGCTATGATAAGTTACGAAGAGCTCTAGTTGAGTTTATAATTAAAGATGAGATGCCTTTTAGAATGGTAGAAGGTGTGGGGTTTAGGGAATTGATGCTTGTGGCGGAGCCTAGATTCAAGGTCCCAAGTTGCATGACCATCTACAGAGATCTGTTAGAAATCTATATAGAAAAAAAGAAACGTTTGAAAGATTACTTTAAGGCATCAAAAATGAGGGTATCCTTGACAACTGACACATGGACGTTACCAAACAATTTTAACTATATGTGTGTGACAGTTTATTTTATTGATCAGAAATGGAAATTACAAAAGAGAATACTCATGTTCTGTCAAGTTAAAGGTCATACAGGTACTGAAATTGGTAAATTATTATAGAAGTGTTTGTTAGATTGGGGGCTTGAGGATGTGTTTGGCGTGACCCTTGATAATGTTATTGTTAATAAAAAGGCAATTGATTATTTAAAGCAAAGTGTGATTGGTTGGAAAGGAGCAACAGTTAGAGCCGAATATTTGCACGTAAAATTCTTTAAATCATAATTATACAATTTCTTATATATTATGCATTCCATTGTTTAGTATTGTATATGATTTGTTTTACTGAAGTGGTCTTGTACCTAGAATTTAAGTTTGGTTTGGTCTTTACATAGTTATGTTATGTTCCTAATTCTCTCTGGGTACTTAAGGTGTTGTTGAGCGATATATCTTGGAAGATCTTAAGCAACACTGTGTATTTGTTTGTTTTAGTCTAATGCTTGTAACTTGTAAGTTCTGTGTATATGGTTATTTTCATTTATAACATATCTGTCAGGTATCATTTCTAATATTTCATAATAATGTCATTTCTTATCAGGTCAGGTGTGCAGCTCATGTTCTTGCTCTTGTTATAAGAGATGCAGTACGGGTCTATAATCAGTCGATTAGCAGGATCAAATCAGTATTATATGACATTACTTCTATGGGATATCTATCTATGGAATTTCAATGGACAAAGACTCGCTCTCGCTAGATCGGAAAAAAGATAGGCGGGAAAGACTAGGCGGCTACTAATAGTGGCTCTTTAGCAGAGTCCAGTTCTCCTGCTAGGTTGGCTAAATTTAGGCACTGTGCTACTCTATAAAGGGTTGATTGTAAGAAAAGTTTGATCTTAGATGTGAAAACTAGATGAAATAACACTTAATTGATGTTAGATGCTGCAGAAAAGTATGAAAAAGCTTTTAAAAGGTTAGAAAAGTATGATAGATACTACAGGAAGAAGTACATTTTCCAACAAGTAAAGTATGATGTTTTACCTAATGATTATGATATGGGTATTGATGATATTGAAGAATGTTCCTCTAGTTCTTAATCTGGTTCCGAATTTGAGGTTGAGGTTGAGCTTGAGGCTGAGGACCTTCAAGTTAAGGTCGTGAAGAATACAAAGAAGAAGAAGAAAAAATCCGCGTCAACATGCTCCCTATGAAGAGGATTGGGAATATGCCAGAGGTCTTGTGAAGTTCTTAAATGTATTCTTCGGTGTTGCTGTTAAATTTTGTGCAACTACACAACCTACAACTCATACTTTATTATGGGAATTAGTAGTAATCCATGAACAATTAGTTGAGTTTAGAGATGATATAACATCAGATCCTTTTATTGCACATATGGCTGGTATGATATTTTCAAAGTACAATAAGTATTGGGAGTATGAAAAGATGAATCCTGTATATTTTTTTTCTCAATTGTTGGATCCAAGAGAGAAAGAAAAGGTATTGGAGTACCATCTTCAATGTTTGTATGAGAAAGATATATACTTCGAAGGTTTCTTATGTTATGAGAAAGGTGAAAGAAGATTTTATGTTACTCTTTGAAGAGTATAAGTCTATGCATTCAATGTGTAAGGAGGGGTCCAGTAGTAGTAGTAGTAGTGTTTCTTGTGTAGTTGACAGTACAGTTTCTATGCAAGAACAAAGTCTTGTGTCTAGGATTAAATCAGGGAAGAAAATGCATAAAAAGAACCCATCTGGTGTTGAGACTACAACATAATTGGACATCTATATGATTGATGTGATGGATCTGTCTGATAGTGAAGGTGAGGAAGTTGATTCCAAATCTGACATATTGGATTGGTGGAAAACTAATAGTAGCAGGTATAAGATACTCTCATATATGGCAAAGGATATATTAGCCATGCCTATGACTTCAGTTGCCTCTGAATCAATATTTAGCACCGGAAAGCGAGTGCTTAGTCCATGGAGAATCTCCTTATCTACTAGGACAGTTGAGGCATTGCTCTGTACACAAAGTTGGTTACTAAAACCTATTGCTCTTGATCTTTTATGTGATTATATACCAGATGATAACTCTAGCGTTGAGGAAGGTAATGTAATTTTTTTTTCTTTTTTTTTGTTTTCTTTAGTAGTCATCAATTCAATCTTTAACATAATATTCATTTCTTGATGGATGTTGCAGAGCTATTGGGTCCTATGCTAACGTTGGAAACCTTTGATCCTTGAAGTTCATCTGAATGAAGAGTATTTGTCTACTCTGTATTCTCATATGTACTTATCATTTAGCTGCAAATATTGTTCACTTCTCTAGCTATGTTTTTTGCTATGGATTTCAAGTTCTGACATGGGTGTTTGTGATGTTGGGGTTGATTAAAGATTGCAACTCGATACCTCATACGGTCATACCAATGCCAGAAGTTTATTAGTCTTTCATGTTGAACTTTTAAGTTGGAACAGACTTTTGGATTGTAATTTTTATGAATTAAAAATTTATGAATGTCAATGTGTATGGATTATATGTGGGTTGAACAGGTAGACATTACAGGGAAAAATAAACAAAAGAAAACAGGAAAAATTCGGTTCGGGACGGGTAAAACCAGCCCGTGAACCGAATTGGTAATTACGAAACTGTCATAGGTACAGAACCAGAACCGAACCGATAAGAAAGGTACGGTTCCAGAACCAAACCGACCCTGGATGGGACAGGTACTGGTTCCAAAATATAGAACCGGACTTAGGTCGGTACAGGTATACAATACTCTTAAGAACCGAGCCGAACCGACCTTTGTGCAGCCCTAGCTTTAGACACCGAAGAAGAAAAGGCAAAAGGAAATACAATTTCATTGGAAACAACACTGACAGTAATGTATACTTTACAGTGGAAGGATCATAGCACATATATCCCTTATAATTAGCAGCATAACTAAGAAAAACACAAGGTGTTAATTTTGGATTTAGTTTGACATGTCTAACATAAGTGAGGTTAGGAAAGCATAGACACCCAAATAATCTTAAAAAAATATAATCTGAATTTTTAGAAAATAACATCTCTAAAGGACACTTGTATTGAAATAATTTTATGGGTAATCTGTTGATGAAGTAGGTTGCAGCAATAAAAGACTCAACCCAATTTTTTTAGAAATAGAGGCATTGAATGCCAATGTGTTTCCCATTTCAGTTATTTGTCTTATTTTCCTTTCTGGAACACCATTTTTTTGCACATGATACTCTAACATAAATACCACAAGTATCTAAGAATTCCCTGGAATGACCTTTCACCATATCACATGCACCATCACTATGAAATTCTTTTATTTTTGAATCCAACAAGTTTTCCATTGATGTTTTAAACTGTATAAACTAGCTAAGACTATCAGTTCTAAGTTTCATTGGAAAAATCCAATTGAATTTACTATAGCCATCAAATAACAAAATGAAATATCTAAAGCCTAGATGAGACAGAGCAGGACTAGGTCCCCAGATTTCACAATGAACCAAAGCCAAAGGCTTACAAGACTCATACTATAAGGATAAAATAGTAAGCTCTTTTGGTCTTACCTAACTAACAAGAAGAGCAAATTTTATTAATAGTCTTGGAAGACAACTTGATTACTGAAGTAGAAGCCAGATGATAAAGAATCTTAGGAGAAGCGTGACCCAGTCTTTGATGCCACAAGGTTGGTGAAGCAACATAGAGGCATAAGCAATTTGAAAGGCCACATTTTCCAGTTGTGAAGACTGAATGGGATAGAGATTGTGGTACATGTAGCCTCTAGCAAGCACTTGCTTATTGAGAAGAGACTTTATTTGATATCCCCATGGGTAAAATTCAAAGCAACAACAATTATCATAAGTAAACTTAACAATTGATATCAGATTGTGTTTAATATAAGGAATTAGAAGAATATCTTTTCAAATAAAACTAGTAGAACTAGTTGCAGGAACTAAATTACTATTACCAGTGACATAAATATGAAGTAACTTACCATCACCCACTATTACTTGATCTACACCAGAATAAGGTTGAGATTCATGTAGAATAGCAGGATCATTAGTGAGATGACTTGTTGCACCTGAATTTGGAATCCAAATAGGATGAGGATGAGGAGATTGAAATCCGTAGTCATAATGATAACAATTAAGCTTCACGATAATAATGATATTTCTAGTTCCAATCCCGATAATGTTGATGATTATTCGCATATTCAAGAGGAGAAGGATTTAACTAGAGATACCATTGTTATAAACAGTGAAATATTTCCTTGTTATAATAAAGACGGTGATGGCTTAGAAGAACGACTTTATCCTGAGACTAGTATCCCTGACGAAGATGATAGACTCGTAGAGATTTTAAATATGAGTAAAGATGCACCACCTGATTATAACCTATAAGAAGCAATTGACCATTTTCAGGAATCTGACGATCTAGAAATTAGGGAAATTGTGGATAGTCTATCCAAGGAAACTGAAAATTCTAAGTTTGGGGGTGAATACCATTCTCCCAGTTGTTTACCTTTGACTCTTATAAAGGCCCCTCACTTGGGACTTGACATATGTGCCTCTACTATTTTTAGAGATTATCTTCAAAAACGTTTTCCCGAGCATGATTTTGTCCAGAATGGAATTCAGTCGTCAGAAACCCATCTTATGGTTGATGTGGTTCACCCGGGCTATGATACTATAATTGAATTTGTTGTCTCACCAAAATTTTATTTACTAAACGTGGGTGTTTCAACCTCAAATGTATCAGTTCTTAAATTTTGGAACCAAGCCTGATTATTTTAGAAAATTTGAACCGACATATTTTCTTAAAAATGACCACCACTCTCATATGCTCCATTGTGGTCAACTGTGTGAGTCAAACTCAATTGACTTTAAGGATCCACAATCATTTCGATTATTGTTATATGATTCGTAAGTTATGACTAATCCTTTCTTGGTCTGGCCGAAGACTTTAAACTTAGTGCTTTATGGGAGCAAACCCATATGTTTTTGGTACACGATGCTGGTAATATCTTTCCCTATCTTTTTTTACTTTGCTCTGTATTTCTCTTTGTACATGCATTTATTTTATTATATTTAGCACATCGAGGACTGTGTTCAATTTAAGTTTGAGGGTAAGGGAGAATAATTTAAAAAAATTAGTTGTACCAAAAACTTCAAAATTTGGAAACTTGTGAACAATTAAGGATGACACCAACTATTCTAGGTAGATGGAAACAAAATTCTTGTCTACAGGAGTTGGTGTGCCCATCTAATGGTCTATTCATAAAAGGACAAAGCTCAGGTGTTAGAAATAACATGATAGTCGTCACCACATCTCGGAGTTGTCACCATATCACGTTATGTTTTTATTTTATAACTTTTTGTGTTTCTCTAAGTGATTTGGTGGGGCACTAGTATTGTCTTGTTGTTGCCAAGATGAAGTAGAATGATTGAGATCAAGACCCATTATTTTAATTGATTTTTAAAAAATAAAAATAAAAATAAGTGACACTTTGATGACAATATGTGTGTGTTATCCCTGTCTCCGTCGCCTAAGAAAGCGTGGAACGCAGGGTCTATGTGAACTATCATGTAATATGCTGACAAGGAGCATGCACTTGGATTCAAAAGGTCTAATTATGTTGTCGAAAAAGAAAAAAAAAGTAAAAAATAATTGTATATATTTAATAAATAGACCGCTGAGGCCCCTGTATATACCGGCTGAGTTGATACTAGAATTAGGATTCAGATCAGTGGGTGCGTATCTCAATCTGTTAGAGTTCATCTTGGCACGATGTTCATACAGATATTCTGGGAAACACCGTTCACCTTAGTCAATATGCGCACACTTCTATCTACATATCCATCTTTTTAATCTATTCATGTGATTGTGGTTTGTTAGATTCCGAGTATCATGGTCCATCGTACGACTTTCTGACCAGTGCTTTGTTTTCTTATATATGAATTTTAGTACGCTTGAGTGCAAACTTGTGTATAGCAATAGGATTCAAAACAACTAAATAGCATGTTTAGTGTCTACCTTAATCGTTCACAAGTAGCTAGAGTTTGGAATAAAGGTTTTGTGGGTACACCTCTTGTAAACCCTCACGAGACAAATCTCGTATGATAGGGACACCTATGGGTTCAAAGGCTTGTTGCAAACGCTAAGTGCAATTGTGATGCTTGTGAAAGTGAGTTGGGATTTATTTTTATTTTCTAGATTGGATTTTCTCGAGGACTAGCAAATAATAAGTTTGGGGGTATTTGATAGACACATTTATGTGTCTTATTTAAGCTCATATCTATATTGCCTTTTCTCAATTGTTGTACTAATATTTTCATTTTTTATGTTTTTAGGTATTTTTGCAGAATAAACGATCGTGGAAAAATTGGCTCGAAAATGATAAAGGCACCCAGAAAAGTACTAAAAACACCCTCACAATGGATAAGGGAACCCCCAATAGATAAAGGCACCCAATTCTTGGCTAAGAGCAACCACTTTCTTTTAAATTCAAAAAGAATTGGCGGGAATTTTCATCTTCTTTTCTGATCGAGCTGGCATCGTGTTTTGGATGAGAACTTTTAGGAATTAAAACAAAAATATATTATTGCCTAATTAAAGGAATTGTGCGAGTTTGGGAAGCTAGAGAAATCAACAATTCATGTGAAATATATTCTCACAAGATCAGGTTACCATTCTCGCAAAATATATTATAGGATTTCTTTCCTGTCTTAACTGATCATGTTTCTATATTATTCGGAGATTGTTTGATAACCAGCGCAACGACAACTTGATTGAATGTTTGTTTAAGAGAAAAAGCAGATCGGAAGAAAGAAAATATTTTCTTTCGGAGAAGAGAAGATCATGAGAACATTTGAGCAATTATTGAGAAGATTCGGAAGATCGGGTTGGTGTAGTATAAATATAGGAGTATATGATCAACTCGAGGGGGGATGGCAGAGGCCAGAAAGGAAGAAATAAAAAATCAGAAAATCTGCTCATGAAGAAGATGAAGAAAGCGTTACAAAAAGGTTGAAGAAACCGTGACCAAAAGTTTAAAGAATCTGTTGCTAAAAATTTAAATCTTTGCAACGTTTATTTTCAATTTGCAACACTTGATTTGTAATAACGAGTCTGTAACAATCATACACCGTTGCAAACTCGTTGTTTTTAGTATTTTCTCTTCTTTTCACCTTTTTAAACTCTTTTTGATCCATGAATCAATATTTTAAGAGTGTTTTGAGCATGATGAGCTAAACCCCATCACTGGGACTACGGAGGAAGCTATTTTTCACACTTGTTTGGTAACTATATTCGATTCTCTATGACTTTTTGCACTTATTTTAATTGATTTATGATTTTTATTAATTGATTGTCATTTAATTTGATGGATTATGCTTAGATTAAGTGTTTTGATGGTCCATGCTTAGGAGTTACAATCAATATTTTAAAAATCTACCCTTGACAAAGAAATAGAGTCCATAAAAGAGTTATAATTGTTAAGAATTGATATATGCATCACTCGAACATGAATTATGGTGGAATCCTAAGTCTTAGAAACTCCCAATTATATTATTAACTTTTGTATATTTTCTAGTTTAAAATTAGAATTAGGTCTAAAATCAAATATCAACAAGTCCAAGTGAACAATCTATCTTACCACTGTCTATAAATCTCATCAAGAGATTGTGTTGAATGTGATACAAAAGAAGATTGTTGAACATGATTAAAAGGCTTTTTATAAGAACGATTTGTAGCTTTTCTGACATAAATTGCAGAATTAGTAGGATCAACAACAAGTGGAGGAAATTCATGTTCTTGATCTCTCAACCACTGGCCATGTTGAATGAGTCTGGATCTCAACTCATAGAAAACAAGAGGTGTTTCTCTATTTTGAATAGTGATCACAAATGTTGAATATTCTCTACCAAGATCAGATAGAGTATACATTACCAAATCTGAGTCAGGAACCGGTTCACCAATCTCGGCAAGAGAGTCAGAAATTAATTTAATTTTTTGAAGAAAATTAAATATGGATGAGTTTCCCCTTCTGATTGTGTGCAACTGGCTCTTTAGTTGAGACTTCCATGCAAAAAATTGTTGAGAGAAGATTCGAGAGAGATAATTCCATTTATCTCTAGCAGTAGATTTTGCCTAGTAGTTCTGTAGCTAAATATTGGAGCACAGTGGCATTAATATAAGATCCAACAAAGTGATATGTTGTTCTCCATTCTAAGAACAAAGGATTGAATACTGGTACAGTATTTTGATTAAAAAATTGTGGTTGAGAAACAACAGATCCATCAACATAACCAAATAAGTTTGTGATGATCAGAATTGAAGAAAGTTGATCCTTCCATACCAGAAAATAAGATAAATCAATTTAACCGGCACAAAATTAGAGATATTTTGAAAAGGAAGTTGGAATCTGAAATTTTGTGAAGTCGGTGCCTGAGGTTGAAATGATGGTGGTTGTAAATATAAAGGATTAGTAGTTAAAAAATAAGTTGGTGGTGGTTGTGGTGGATTTTGAGATGGTGATGGAGGTAGAGGAGGAAAATCATTACGATTATCATTTTGATTGTTGTTTGAGGTAGAAACCTGATTATTGACAGCGAAATTCATTGAGTTGTTAGTGTTCCTCACCATTAATGAGTAAGAAATTTGCAGAAGATAAGTTGTTGTTTAATGAGTTGTAGGATCGAATAAAAAAATATCAGAAGAATCCTCCTTTTTGTATTTGATACTATGAAAGATCTGATAGGATATATTTGAGTTGTAAATGAAAAACAAAATAAGTTTTAGAGAAGATAATCTGAATTGAGTTGTATTGACTCCTATGTAGTTAATTTCGGCCGAAATGGCCGAAATTTCGCCGAAACTTCGGATTTCGGGGTGAAACGAAGACGAAATCCGAAATTTCGTCCAACGATATTTGACCAAAATGTCGGCCGATATGGACCGAAATATCGGCCGATATGGACCAATACGGCTGATATGGACCGATACGGACCTTTTTTTTTGTTTTTTTTCTGAAAAATCAAAAAAAAAAATTAAAAATTAAAAAAAATCCTTGTTTTAAGGTTTCAATTATTACTCATATTTTTTATGATACTTTAGAATTATATATGGATATGATAATATCTATAATTAATCTAATGATTTCGATTAGAATTGTAATATCCTTGTTTAATTAGCATTTTAGACGATGAACTTTGAAGTTGTTCTTGTTTTTCTTATGTTTCCAGTTTGAACTTTGTATGAAATCTATGGATCTATATATTTTAGATGATTACTAGTTTTTCTTTCTAAACTTTGTGAAAAAACGTTTGTTATAACGTGTTAAAATATATTTATAATTATAAAATGTGAAATAATATTTTTTTCATAAAATTATAAAATATATGGACCGATATTTCACCGATATTTGAACCAAAATTTCCCCGATATATCGGCGTACCAGAGTATCGCCCTCGATCGATACGACCGAAATCCGATATGTAACAACCTTGACTCAAATAAAAGAATCTGTTAAAGGACCAGTGCTATTATAACTGTAATAAAAGAAGCTAGTGTGTAACAGACACACCGACAGAAATATAAAAGGAACGTTTCTATTGTAACAGAAACTGTGACCCACTAAGCCATACAGTTGCATACTAACCAAAATTAACACTGAGCCAAATGATGGTCTAACAAATTTTTTGGAAAAACATACGACAGTCAAAAGACTATTTATAGGCAGACTGAAAAAAAAAGAACATGTAAAAAGGTACTCCGAGGATCCGGATATGGAAGAGGCCTGAAAGACTTGGTGGGGTTTTCCTAGGACTGCTCAAGATACCTTCTCACGTCTAATCTTCCAATTGTGAGCAGTTCGTGGGGCAGTTGAAATGCCTTTGTAGTATCGTTCTTCAAGCTTTCCTTTGTTCCAGACCTTGATAAAGTCCAAAAACAGGTCATGTGAAGCTTCAGATGAAAGATCACTGAAGAACTTTCTTTTTTCTTCTTTCAACCAGGTTGAGAACTCATTATTCTTTGCAAAGTAGTCCTCCTTGGAAAGCTCTTCGCCCTGATGTTTTAGAGAGAACTAAGCATCAGAAATGGCAGTTCTCAGATATCAAATTGGACTGCTCATGCTTTACAAAACAAAATTTTTAGAAGACATAATCAAAAACAAATGTCATCATGTGCAGAATCATAAGCAGGGAAATAAAAAATCCTAAATTATACTAGCACAAATGATCATATTGAAGTTTTCAAATGTTACATCCAACTTATTAAACTGGTACGCATATCTGTGGACCCAAAATTTTATCTTTCGCGATAATGATCTCATCGTGATGTTAACCATTTATACAGATACACCACAGCAAACAATATTGGTTGAACCTATACTCCAATAATTTGCCTCTCCCTCATTCATTTGGGAAGATAGAAAAAGATATGGATACATGGAGACTTGAGCGCCTTCATCTTATCTTGTGGATAAGCAGACACCAGACAGGCATTCCTTATTTTTGTGTCTAGATATTAGAACAAAACTCCCATATAGTGAAGTCACTGAATAATAATTGTGTACTGTTGCAGCCCCGAAGCCAACTTGTGTCCTTGGTGGCATTTGCAGCTAACAACACATTTTCCTCAAGCTTATAGGATCCCTTATGCAGTCGATCAATAATATGGACAATTTTAGTTTGTCAATCGCTGGCCGAAGCAAATCTGACTGACTGATGTTTGCTTCACACAGGTCTAACAAGTTACTTGTGATCTTTTTCCTCCCCTTACAAATGTGATTTCGGGTAGCCATGGCCTCACAGGTTTCTAGTGTTCTATTAATACTTGACCACCTCCTTACTTGCATGACTATCAGCAATTGTTTTATAGGGGAAAAACATGATTCACTACAACAATGGGTGGTAACTAGAATAACTCACCGGGAGAAGACTGTGTCTGTGATGTTTATGTTCATGCCTCTCCTCTGATTTCTTTACTGGAAACAAATTTTTCATTAGTCGTTAGACATGTAACCGAAGTGATCACAAGTATATATCAAGAACAGCATTTATGTAATTGAACTAACTGGAGTTCAACTTATTCAATATCTAAAATTAACATTTTGATATCATAAGCTGACAAGCGGTAACAACCACTGACAAGCAATAACAACCATAGCCAAAGACAAGAAGTATACTAAGCAAAAAAAGTTCGAGCTCCGCAGAGAGACAATGGCCACAAGTTCCCCTTGTTCGACTTTTTTATGGTTAGCGCAACAAATCATGTTTAGACTAAAGCTAATGCATGTTTAGTATATGCTAATCTCTGTTTTGTTTAAACTTTATTCATGCTTAATGACTAGCTTAAGGTTAATGCTACATAAGGTTGAAAACTAGCTTGGCATGTCCTATGAGGTGTCCTTTGTAGCCATGAGGTGTCCTCCAATGGAAAGGTTGGAATGACATGTGGCAAGCATGACTAGGACTCACTTCTAGCCTCATATGGTTTTAAAAGGGAAAAAATTTGTTTTCATCTCCATCATGAAGTAATGTGAGGAACCAGAAGTTGATGATAAGTCATGAAACTTATTAGTGACTTAGTGTTGAGTTTAATCTATTTCCTTATTGTTCAATCTGTTTTGGGTGTGTACTACATGTAGTGTTCTTGCTATGTATGGTGTTGTTTATGTGCGCTGTTGAGTATGTTAACACTAGGTTCAAGTACGATTTCAGCATGCTGTTAGCTTTATATGAAGTTTAGTACTAAAGCATAGAGGTTAAGGAGCTGAAATTCCAACACCCCTCACATGGATTCTGAATGTATGCTAAATCCCGGCTTACTAAGGCGACACTCTGGTAAGAAAAACACACAGCCGAAGTCGCTATTGCCTGATAGATACAAAATATAGGATGGTATCCTATTATTAACCAATAAATGTGTGTATAACAGCTTCACTAGGCAACCTTTAAGCAAAAACAATGAAAATCTTACTTACCGTATAATCCATAACAAGACTCGGAAGCACATAAAATCAATAGAGAACATCTAAGTACCAACAAAATCTTTAGAGCTTTGAGGATCTCATTCCAAAACAAGGAAAATATAAAGAGGATAGAGCTTTGAGGATCTCATTCCAAAACAAAGAAAATATAAAGAGGATACTATAATCTAGCAAACGAAATGTATTATTTAGAAAATGACTACATAAATATGTTCATCGCAGCTACAAAGTCAAAGTGACACTATTGAATAAAAAACCCAAAACAGAAGGCATCTAATCGTTGAGTACTCTGGTAGATACCAGACTAGAAAGTAATATGCGATGCTGCAAAAGTAACTTACTGAAAGGGGAACAAGGAACCATGTAACCCATTTTAAATCCTCTTGTCATTATGTATATGTTAAATCACAACACCTGTAAGTGAAGGATTTTTTTGGTTCTAATTGTTCACCAGTCATCAAAGTTTGGGCGACTTCCTTTCGCCCAAAATCAACCATCTCCAATCTACCCTTACAATCTCCCTCTACTAAATCTAGAGAGTAAAAAGTTCTTTAAAGCTAATGGGTTCACCATTACCCAATCATCGAATTTAGTAAAAACTACGACAATTCATAGATCAAAAATCTCTTTAAGACAGATGGAACAAATTTTATAAACTGGGTATGCCATCATAATCCATATCGGTTAGAGGGAAAAGGGGAAACTCAACTAGTAAGAGAGATGCAAATGATTTTTACTTGATGAGATCCCCACTCAAACTACAATAAGATCTGGAAAGTTTGTATTCAATGACAGCAAATATCATTCTAATTCATCTACAGACGGTGCGAGTTTTTGCATATTACAAAAAGAGCCAAAATTTTTGGACGGTCATCTACATGTTAACTAGAAAACCACGACAATTCCTTTTCAGCCTACCCCAACAGTTTCAGTATGTAGTACATATAACTAGCAGAAGATAAAACAAAACCTAGTGAGCTTCTAAGTTATCGACCAGAGATTCTTAATATACAAATTCTCGATACAATAAATTACTAACATGGTATAAATTTTCCAACCAATGAATTCCAGGATCAATAAAACTGTAGAGAAATGGGAATAATAACCTTTTTTATCTGAATGTTTAGAATGTTTCTGGGATTTCTTGTCTCTGTGGCTACTACTGCTGCTGCTGCTACTTTTATGCCGTTTATCACTTTTAACCTTAGCATCTATAAAGAAAAAAATAATAATTAAAAGTTGGGATATGAGGAAACCCTAGAAGTTTGGATAGAAGGTGAAATAATGGATCAAGAAATTGGAATACCTTCTGAGGATGATGAAGGTGAACTTCTTTTCCTAGACTTCTTGTCGCTCCCCATTCTGATTGTAATTGATCAATCAATATTCGGACTCAAATCTAGTTCAGATGAAACCTAATATACCGGGCTAGTCTGACGCCTACCAAATTCGGTGCCCATGTAAATGAGGACGAGGGATGTCTAAAATAGAGTAAAATCCTCTATTAAAATTTAATATTAAAATATGATTAATTTTTTTATTTATTTTTTATTTTTTTATATTTTTTTTCTTCTACAACAATGGATTTCTTCCTTTAATTTCTCTTCTTTTCTTTTTCTATTTTCAAACTAAAGCATCGTTGATTATCGACAATTTAAAAATGGATTAATTGTTTTTTTATATATAACAACGCCGGTAAAATGAGTAAAGCAAACTAGTGGAAGTATTTAACCTAGTGGAAGTGATTCAGGAATTGCGAAAGCAATTCACATAAACAATCGCAGAACAAAATGGCTATTGATGACGAAGAACTCTAAGCACAATACAAGCACAAGAAATGATTCGAGTCAGGTATTTTCTATCAACACATTCCTCTTAATTAGGTTTTATCAACATGCATTCACTCAAAAGTTTAAAATTTTGAAATCTAGGTTTGATGTGTTCAATCATAATCGGTGGATATTCATGTTCACATTGACCGATTTCTATAATAATCGGTCGATGTTCATGCCCACGTCGATCGATTGTTCTTGATGTTTTTCGTGGTTGAAGAACATCAACAAAGAATCGGTCTATATGGGCACTCATATCGACCGATTGTGCTATGAAATAAATGGGTTGGTACGAGCTTTCCCATGCCCACAACGAGTACCAGATTTCGTATTATTCATGTTTTCTCTAAAGGGTTTCTGACTGATATCATTTCTTTTCCTATTTCCATTGTGAGTTTTGTGAAGAGGAATTTCATTAAGAGATGAAGTGATACATGAGACATCGGGAATCTTGATATCTCATTTTATTTTGTCTATGAGATTTTCATAAGATTTTCTCATTTTAAGGATTTCTTTATGACGGATCTTAGTTCTTTCATCAAGAAGTTTAACATGATTTGTTGGAATCCTTTTCTAAGTGATTTTTATAGAGTCATAATTATTCTTTTTTTCCTTTCTTTTGGATACGTTTCACGGGTGATGATAACCCTTTATGTGAATCATGACAATTCTGACATGTATGTGAAAGTGATTTTTTCCAGGGGATATTATCAACTCTTTTGCCATGTATTTTTGAGTTGATATGTTTTGCATGATCTTTGGATATTATGCCTATTGTATGATAACTTTTTAAATCCTTGTGACAAGATACTTCTTCTAACACTTTCACAGTAGTATTCCGAAGTAACAGTGGTTTCTTATCAGTGGAATGAAAGTTATATTCTTTTTGATCTTCCCTTTTAGCCTAATTCAGAGTTTCCTTAAAATGAGAAATAGGATAATCAATTTCTATAGTAGGTGGAGGAATTTCAACATTTCCCTCTGACGTAATGATCCTTATAGGTAATAAGCATATGCAAGGAAAATCTTCATTTTTTTCAGATGTAACCAACTTAGGCTTCTTATAACATTTCGACAACGTCGTGCTAGGAATTTTTAATTCTTCATCAGAAGAAATTACAAAGATTTCTTAGTCAAAGTTTCATATGGAAATTTTAGTTCTTGGGTTAGAGCTTTATCAAGAACCTCCATATTAACTGAAATGGATTTTTTTTCTTCAGCTAAATCATTCATTTGAAAACCCCTTTCTCTGATCTCTTGTCGAAGAACACTAGTTTCTGTTTTCAATCTCAGGACCTCAGAAGATAAAAGACTAATGGGATTTAGAAGTTTTGCCAACTTTTTTTTCCATCTTCTCTTTCAATATCTGAATAAGACTCAATGGACATATATATATATATATATTATGAGCTTTCAATCATATTATCTTGAGAGTTATCATGAGAGATGAGACAACAACATATGAAACTTATGGACTCACAAACCTGTGTGACACGCTAATCGAATCATTTATCGGTCCTTCCATAACCTTATAGGTTGGATCGCACCAAACACTTACTGCTATAGATTTTTTGTGTTTGCCTGCTCTGACACCAATTGGAATAACGAGGGTAACTAGTACACCATAATCTTTTTGATACCAACCTATGCAGATTCACTTGTATAATCTTATCGTAACAATAACGACCAAAAGATTATGTCAACAAGGCGATTCTTGATAATAGTCAAAGTTATATTTGAATTAACTATGGGATCGTTACCAAGAAGTTATTAACATATAAATATGATTACTCAATTATAATAGAAATTACAATGCGGAAAGCAAAGTAACCACACAATACACAAGAATTTATTAACGAGGAAACTTCTTGGCAGAAAATCACGGGACCTAATTCAGTTTTATACTCTTAGAATTAAGATGTTATACAAAAACTACCACAACTTTGTATAGTTGAGACCAGGTAAACTAGCCTAAGTTACCCAACTTCTTCAGTGTCCTTGCGCCTACAACCAATCTGACCGACACACGTAAATCCCAATATAGATTCCACTATCTTGAGTCGCTTCACCATTGTAGAAAATTTTGCACTCAACTCCTTTGGATTGTAACACAAAAGAATAAATGACTAACTTGTTTCAGTAACCAACTCACTTATTAACTACCCAGAATAAATCATTAAATCAGTGATAAAATAAAGTCAAAGGATTTTACGTTTTAATCAATGAAATCCTTTGGTTAAAAGATTAAACCAAGACAATGATTATCCAAATAATCATTCTTGATGAACAAGCTTTATCTAACAACTTAATACAAATAGACAGTTTGTTCAATCTTCAACAAGTATGATGTTTATCTAGATAAACTGCTTGTGTAATACCATATAATAAAGTTTGTATAAAGTCACACAAAAAGATTGGAACCAAAAGGAAAAGTCTTCAAGTCTTCAATCTTCAAAAGTAACACTGCAAAATAAATTGATTCCACTATTGATCAACCACACAGAACGGAGTGTGTTAACGTTGACCGATCAATAATTTATCCTATAAATCTTGAATCACTTAGATCTATACTAGTCAAATCTTTAAGCAAACTTGAGTGGTCTTATATCAGGAGAGAAGGACCTTAAAATAAATACTTTTGATCAATCAAAGATGACTACACCGTTAGTTCAAACACAAGTGATCAACGAAAACTAAATGACAATACCAACGGCGAAACTAGAGGTTGGTCCCAAATAAAACTTTAATCGAGGGCAACGCAAGATGCTTCACCTAATTAGATTACTCATATATCTTTAACAAGTAGGATTTTCCAAATTCACAGAACGTGTGTTGTGGGATAAGTTTGTAACAATACAAGACTCATTATTCATAGTGTGCTGACAAGTATTTCGAAAGAACTTCACAAGTTCATCAGAACTCGATTCAACCTATGAGAGTCTAAGAAAATTGGATGTATAACGTACCATCTTTGATAATCCTGCTAAGGTAAAAAATTAACCTGGCTTCTTATCAGGGAAAACAACTACTATGTAATTTTCCCTAACTTTGATAATCCTAACTAAGATCAGAATTAACTTAGCTTCTTATCAGAAAATACAATTACCCAAAGTAATTTCTATTATTACGGCATCCTTATCCTCCGCTTTATACAGTAATTGCATGCGTTCATGACCCGGATCTATTTTCTTTAATTCATTCAACAATTGCTTCGCTTTTTTCTTCCCTACCGACCTTAGTATTTCATACTAGGCCTATCCTTTCTCTTCCCCTTAGATGGTTCGCTAACATCGTACCTAGTGTTGGAAAGACGAATTTACTCAAGTTACTCAACTAAATTTGCCTTTGCACCCGATTTAATATAGAGTACTTCTCGGATAGTGTTTTTCCAATGTCGGTGTCGGAAAACTCTCCTCCAAAACCATTATCGGCAATTGGTTCATTGAACGATTGTTTTTACCAAAAGGGTTCAATATCTTGAATTTAGACCATATTGTATTTATACGTAGCTATCCCATGACGAAATAAGAGTCATAAACATAACATGTTAGGAAAAACACACTTTTCTCCACAAAAGTTGCCCAACCTAAAATGGTCCACTTCATACATAATGTTCGCAATTGCATAATATGATATATTATAAGTTATTCCCCGGAGCTAAGGATCGTCTAAATATTTGATGTGTTTTCACTATCATCCTCTTTCAAAAAAATTCCAAAATCTTATCGATATCACGGAGGAAGTAGTCGTGTTGCGTGCATTGCTTGGAAAAGCATAAAGAATCTACCATCACAACTATGGAGTTTATTCTTCAATCAGTTGTGAGACGACTCTGCCGTACTTGTAGCTTGGTTGTCATAGTGTTTATATTTGTTTATGAACGTAAAGAATACAAACTTTTTTTATGCGGAATCAACCAATTGTCTAACAAATACTTTACTATAATTTGGCAACTTTGCCAATACGCCAATATCATATGCTCATTCTCTGTATAGTCTCCCTCCGTGATAGACCAAACCAAGGCATCCCATTCTCTTGATAAACTAGCCCATTTTAGTGATGTCACCTTGTCATCTTTATCAAACTTCTCTTTATTTATTTTTGTTGATCTACCAGTAGTTTCCTTATTCTTTCCATCTCACCTTTCCTTGGTGGTTGAATGATGGGCTTACACTTAGTTTCAATATTATTCCCAAAACTGGAAAGTACAAGGAAGGTTAAGGGCGTCCGGGAAAACCCTCTTGTTTGTGGGGAAAAACAAATTGAAGGTTATTTTAGGAAAAATAGGGTGAGCGGGTGATAATTCGTCAATCCTTGAACATTTTTACTGTTGAAGTACTTTGTTTAGATTCGAGAGATCAATCTGTACAATCCTGGCCTAAACCAAGCAATGGCCTTTCCAGTCTTGCTTCAGTCAAAAAGTAAGGAGGAGAAAGGTTGTTCTTAGGGATGGAAGCGAGAGAAGAATGAGGTCAGAGTATCTCACTCTGTTGGATGTAGTTGGTGTAAATAGCTATGAACAAGTCTTATGTGTGAGAAGGTTGAATGATCAAGGTTGATCGACTTGAATTGTTATGTTTCATGGTAAACTTGTTGTCGTGTAAGAACTTGAAAACTTCGTCCTCTATTCAATAGATTGAATATCTATTTATATCATAGCTATGGTAACCACTCGACCTCTTTTCTGGAAGAAACTGTCGATGGTTGAGTATAGGTGCAGTGGAGAAGGTGTTGACAACTGATCTTCACTTCAACTGTGGTAGAATAATTGGTTACTCAAGTTTCCACTCCTTTACTCAACTTTTATCGATCTTTTTAGAGTTTCTCTTTTAGTGGGTGCACTGCTGCACCACGTGTCGTAGACCGCTAGACCAAAACCCTAATTAGTATCCCCAAATTTGTGATATTTGATGTATCGTGTAATATTGTAGTATTAAATACTACTAATGTTAAGTCAATTGAGACCTGATGAATGGGCCTTTTGATTAAAGACTCATCTTGCTTGACTAACTGATGAGTCTAGCAGACTAAAACATGTCTTGCTTGACTAGATGATGAGTCTAGCATACTGAAATAAAATAAATGTGTCCTGCTTGAATAACTGATGAGTCTAGCAGGCTAGAATAAAATAAATATGTATTTATTTGTGTATGAGGATTGATATGCCCATCTTAGTCAATTTTGCATTGACATGTTTATTTTGTAAAGATAAGAGTATGCTGCTGAGCATGAAAGGTTGTATGTGAAGCCTCATACAAAAGATATATGTGAGAAAGGCCTAGTATAGTTTAGGATTTGTCAAAAACCTAATTTATTCACGTGAAAAAAAAAAGGAAAAGCGCCCAAATTTGCCTTTAAGCAAGAGTCTTACGTTTTGCTCTTTGCACTCGTCCTCACACGTTGAGGGTAAAAGAGTAAAACGTCAAATTTTGATAAGAAGCAAGACTTCAAAATTCTCAAGAAGTAAGACGCTCATATTTTACTTTGTGTACTCAGCCTCACATATTGAGGGTAAAAGAGTAAAATTATCAAATTTGATAAGAAGCAAGTCGTGTGAACTTGAAGCAAGAAAGGTAGAGATATAAGCAAGAGAGGTAGAGACGTCTTGCTAAGAATCAAGAGAGGTAGGGAGGTCTTGCTAAGAAATCAAGGGAGATAGAGACGTCTCCTTCTTCAAAATTAGGGTTTGAAAGTGTTTGGCTAGAAGGCAAGAAGCCCATATTTTCCTTTTGTGCTCAGCCTCATATGTTAAGGGAAAAATAGTGAAACACCAAATTTTGGAGAAGCATGATGTCCACGTTTGTCCTTTGAGTAGGCGTGCAAGTCTTGTTGTTGAAGCAAGACGCACAAGAAAGTACGAGCAAGACGTGTTTAAAAATTAGGGTTAACTTCCCTATTTTTGAAATTAGGGTTTGGAACACCTCTTGACACAATTTTGCCACGCTTACAAGTGTTGCAGATTTATTTGAAATCCTAATTAGGGTTTAAAAAACTTTTTGACACACTTTTTGCAATGTTGTAATTATTACAATTTTGTTTTCAAACCTTAATTAGGGTTTGAAACGCTTTTGACACACCAATAAGTGTTGCGAAGCGTTTCAAAACCCTAAATTGAATTATTTCGCTCGTTCGCTTAAGTTGTCTCTTTAAGCAAAGGATTAATGCGACATAGGTAAGATTTTTAGCTAGTAGAAGCTATGAATTTGTGTCTGTCACAATTTTGACTTTGAATTTAAGCGCAAATATGGTACTTTAATCAAATAACATGAGGTTTTATGTAAATATCATATAATATTTGGGAATGTCGTAGTAAGCGCCAGTGTTGTTCTGATAATTTTGTATAATAATGAATATTGATTAAATTCATCAATATGATCATATATGTAGTTGGCCATACACACATAGAGAGGACATGGATAAGCACCTAAGAGAGGGTAGGGATAAGCGCATACTCAAGATTTCTTTTGCAGAATTTTTAAAGTTTAGTATTTCTCAGACCTGAGTCTTTAAGGATAATTTACTATTTTATCCTTGTCAAAAACCCACCATCTACATTAAGTCCCTCGCTTAACTCGGAATGAGTAATGTTGCGTGGTAAGCACTAGATGGTGGCATGTCAGACGAAAATAAAACTCTTATAGTTCAACGGTTAGATGTTAAAGAGGGGTAGTAGTCAGCTTGAACTTTTGAATAAGCAAGAAGGCCCTCTTGGATAAACAAGTAGAGACCCATGGCAAACCAAGACTTGGAATTGGTCGGACAAGGTATTTGGAATATTAGTTGGTTGTAGAGAATATTGAGGCAATGCTGCTCTCAGAACACTAAGATGAGTGTTGAGGCAGTAGTGCCGTCAGAACACTAAGAGGAGTATTGAGGCAGTGGTGCCTCAAAAGACTGAGATGAGTGTTGAGGCAGTGGTACCGTCAAAACACTGAGATGAGTGTTGAGGCAGTGGTGCCTTAAAACACTGAGATGAGTAGAATCATAGAACATCTGGGAAATACAGTGAGCGCCAGATGAAACTCAAATTGCTTTATACTAGTGAACAATCCATCTAGGAGCTTGAGGTTTGTAATATAGAAATCATAGAACATATGGGAAATGTAATGAGCATCAATGTTATTCTGATGATTGTCTACAGTGATGAATGTTGGCTAATTCATTAAGTAATTTGATCGTATATGTAGTTGGCTCTACATATAGAGATAGGATAAGGATAAACGCCTAATAGAAGACAGGGATAAGCGCCTGATAGAAGACAGGGATAAGCGCTTGAGAGAGGACATGGATAAGCGCCTGCCTGAAAGTTCTTTGCAGAATTCTGGGTTTAATATTGACGAAAATAAAATATTAAGGCTTAGTTGTTAACTATTACCAGATATATCGTCACGTTGATGGATCTGTAAGTCAGGGGTGATTGACAGAGATGTATAGAGGCGCAATATCATCATATGGGATGCAGCATCAGCAGTTCAGGCTTTTAAGTACACCACGCAAGCTTACATGGCTGGATAGGTAATAGAGGAGGTCGGGACTGGATGGACAGAGAGAGGAGGTCATTTTCTTGAACGGACAGACGAGGAGGCATGGCACGGACATGTGAGAGGACCATTGGAGTATTCATCAGTTGTTGATAGTGAGGTAAGCAAGTTTTTCTTCGCTTCCTCTCTTTTCGTGAGTACATCACTTTACAGATGAGGTTTGCTTTCCATATCAACATCTTCATCTTTTATTTGCATTAGCAATGTCTTTAAGCCCCATATTTACGGGCCTTGCTACTATGGTTGCACGAGAGCGTCCCTTCCTCATCAGTTGCACTAGTATAAATTTTGGCTTATGTGACAGTTAAAAACTGTCACCAAAATATTTATGTGACAGTTTTGAAAAATAATTACACTGTCCTTAAAGCCTCTGTTACGAAACGGTCTATAAAAACTGTTACAGAATCATGACTAAGTATCAATTTTTTCATAAACCTGTCCTTGTTAACGACTTAATGTAACATTTTCTAAATAAAACTGTTATCGAAAACTCAATCCGTTGTACTAAGGTAACAGTTCTTACATAAAACTGTCATTGTAGACAAGTTACGGTAACATATTTTAAAGAAAACTGTCATCGAAGACTCAATTCGTTGTACTAAGGTAACAATTCTTACATAAAATTGTCATTGTAGACAAGTTACAGTAACATCTTCTACAGAAAACTGTCATTGAAAAGATCAGTGATCTTAACAAAAATTGGTTTCCGTAAGGTATTGTAACTCTTACCTCGTGCAGGACCAAGGAAAAGAAACAATTAGCTCATTTACTTTACATAACACAAATTTGTTTTTAAGTATATAAATTTATCAACCCTGCACGTATTCAGACATATATCTTTAGTACCATTCACATCCAGACCAATGAACCATGAAACCAGGGAAATAGTTTCATACAGAGAAAAAAATACAACATGAACTGAAACGACACAACTAAGAGACTCCTAGTCGATCTCGTAGTGTGTTGAAAATAGATGATGCAGCTGCATTTTGAGCAAAGGTCAGCTTCAACCGTCCTAGCAACTCGCTGGCTTTAGACTGAGTTGCAGCATCCGCAGCTTCTTTTGCCATCCCAATACGAGCATAAGACTGAATCCAAAATTGTTTAGTTTAAAGAAGACAACACCTTGGTGAAGCAAGAACAAGTTCTATTTTTTGTTTAACATATACAACAACAAAACCAATTAGTTTTGCATCCTTGCCATTGTAAAAACAAGCTAAAAACTGATTGGCTTTCTTTAGTAAATACAGTTTAAAACTATCTCTGTCAAAAGATGTTAATAGCAATGGAGGACCTTATACAACTATTTCACTACATCCAGTATTTATTTGCCCAAGGATTTTTCTTATCAGTTTCTAAGAAATGCTCTCCTATGGTAAGTAACATGTTAAGTAAAAGGCCAAGTGCTAATAGAGAAATACCTCAGCGCTTTCTGTTAGATCTATGAGTTTTGGGATGTATTTGAGAGCTTCACTTTTCTCATCTGCATCAATGCATGCCTCAACAAACGGTCTATAACCTATTTTTTTAATCACCAAACAGAACGTAATAAGATAAGTATTCATTTGTCTAATTCACAGACACACACCTAAAAAATCTGTATATAGCGTTTCATGCAAAAAAACAGCTGACACTTGCAGGAGAACAAAGCATCATCTTAATACAAAAGATAATCACCTTTAAGTGAACTGGTAAATGGTATGGTAATCTTTATATGTCCTTTATTTAACTCAAAGTCAGATACCCAGCTCTTGAAGGACACGTGTATAGAAAGAACGCATTAAGACTTTGAGCTTTTTAACTTGCTATCTGAAGTAAATAGAAAACTATTAAAGAAGTTTACCTATAGGTGGTCTCTTCTCCTTGGAAATTTTTTCTAGTGCATCCCAATCTCTTTTTGTAGCCATAGCAAATGCTTTGAGCCAATACCATCTTTTTTCAGAAACCTGCAGTGGATCTTACAGTTAGATATTGAAAATGGTACATAGTAAATTCGGAATTTATTTTAGTAATAAAGATTCACGACTTTTAGACTAGAAAAGGGCCATTTTCAAAAGCTAATTAAATTGGTTAAAGTGAAATGGCAAAAGATTTCTAATTCAATTTGAGCAGAAAGGTCCAATCAGATCCTATAAGCAATACCCTACTCAGATAAAAAAAATTATGGACAATAAACTGTGGAATGTGGATTGCTGACCTTAAATTATGATCTCACTTTCATTGCAGCTCGATGATTTCCAAGTGCAATACACGTTCGGATTGTATCACTAACACTCGAATCAACAAATATAGTCTGCTTTGTGCTCACCTCTAACTCATGTTGTATTCTGCACAAAGAGTTGAGTAAGATATCAGCACAAACACAGAGGGATACAAATTAAAAGAACATATTACAATATGACTTCCTGGATCTGAAGAGGCTCAATTTACCAAAACATAGAAACCTATGTTGTGCAAGGTGCTGCCTAGGCACGAATATGGAATTATTTTCCAATGAGCACCACACAGTAGAAAAAAACATGCCACTTTTAAAAGGGGCAATCCTGGTTTAGGGGCGCCCAGGGCGTTAGTGGCATGTGCGCCCAGTGGTATCTTTCTAAGAAAAACAAAAATCAAATCTTCTCCAAAAATCATATCCTTTCAGTTCTTGTTCAGCAGTTTCTTTACAGCGTTTAGCTTCTTCGAGTTGAGAATTTTCTTTATCTATCTCGGATTCTCGTTTTTAAACCAACTACTCTTCGTTCTGAATCGTAACAAATAATAAACAATTCTCATAAACTATGAGACAAGATTTTCAAAATGAATTAAACAGAGAATAAATAAAAAAGTCGAAATTTTTTAGAAATTATGACCTCCTTCTCTCACCCGACCCACCCGCCAGAAATTTGCCATGCTTTGTTCAGATATTTATATGTTGAACAATAATTCAAGCTGCAAAAATTCAGAATTCAGAATTTTTTAAATTGATAGGTAATAGTCATGAAAAACTGTTGATAGGTAAGTTGATAGGTAATAGTCATGAAAAAATTCAAAAATTCAGAATTCAGAGAACGTAAACACGGATGATACGAGATCCTTCTACCACTAAAAAGAATGTAAACACGGATTATCAAATACCTCAACAAGTATTATATCTTGCATAATACATGTATTTTTATTACTTATGAAGTATGATGCATATGCAGACTCAGTGATTCATGCACACATTTCGGTAGGAATGGGGAAACCTAAAAAGAAATGTTTGTCATGCGCTTAAGAAATCTAGACCTTCCTTTAAAAAAATATTGCCACTACCATCATAGTAATATATGAATTTCAAATAAGGAACTGGCAATAACACCAAATGTGAATATTTGAGAAAACTAGCTAGGTTCAGATACGATCCAGTTGAATAAATGGATGAGTAGGTGGGAGATTTGTTGAGGAAGTACTGCTGGCAGCCTGTTTCATCACAAATAACTCCATTATGACCCAAGTTATGACATCAATCAATTAGGAAAATATAATAAAAGCCAAGAAAGATAAGAGAAACAAAGAAGCAATCTAGGTAACAGACCTCGTAGGCCCTAAGAGACAGATCTGCTACTTCTTTACGCTCATTCCCCACCTTAATTTTGGCCAGATACCGATAGTAATCCCCTTTCCTACACAGAAGAGAGATCACATTCAAATGTAGAATACCAATACAGTTGAGTTAGTAGGATAAAAGCACCGAACATACAGAACATACTTTAAACCGAGACAACACAGGCAAAGAAATATAAATCTACAAGAATATACTTACACATGAAAAAAAAACAAAATAGATTGTTATCAAATCCTAGTAAAACTCACATCTTATGGTAAAAAACTGTGGATTCTCCTGTGGAAGAGGATGATAAGAGGTGTTCAAACCAAATAGAAAGTTAGGTTTCTACTTGTACCAAATTAACATCTATCTCTAAATTAAAGATAATGCTTAGATGACTACAATCTAAGCAAATCAATTGAATTGAAATTTCAACAAAATCAGTATAAAATCAAAACCCCAATAAACAAATTCCTCTGAAAACTAATACATTGGTGATTTAATTCAATCGAACCACGGGGAATTTCAGTTTTCTCACCTTTAGAAAGACTTAAAAATCAATTTCATGATTCAAACTCCCATTAGATTCGAACAAAAATGAGCTTCTGTCTTCCTCAATTAGATTTTCACCAACAATCTTTAGTTTCGACACCAGTAAATCTTCTAACGTTGTATTTGCCAGCTCTCTTCCCATTGAAATAAACTACCAACAAAAAAAAACACAAAAGCATTAACATAATCAAACAAAAACGAAAGAAAAGAATTCAGGTTTTCATGAGATTTTAAAATTTTGAATTCAATTTGAGTGAACTGATTTTGATGCCATGATCTGAAACCAATATACCTACATATCCAGTAGAATGGAGGAGAACAAGGGAATTGATTTTCTGGTTCGGAAAAACAATGGAGTAAAGGATGAATCACGAAGTAAAGGAATTTAGGGTTTCGTCTTCCACGGAAAAAAAAAACATTACAGGTTTAATTTTTTTTTATGGTGATGTGGGGTCGATGGTAAAGAAACCTCGAGTATAAGGGAAAGTGAGACAGTGGGAAGAGGGAGAAAAGGGTTTTGAACACCACGACCATGGATTCTTAGGTCTGGTAGAGACTCAAGAGGATGGAGGCGGAGAGAAAGAATGGGAGAAGGAGGCAGAAGCGATTAAATCTGAAGTAGATAAAATATGACTTTAGACGGGGGAATACAAAAGAAACCAAAAAAAACTTAAAACTGAATTTGAGCGGGTGACCTGCACTACTAATAGATAATGGTTAATTAGGGTTCAAGCTAACAACATCGTGCGTTTAAGAATGTTTAGGGTAGATTATATGAATAGCAGCTGTTTTGAATCAAAACCGTCACTATAAATGAAAGTGATGGTAATTAAAAAAAACTGTCATCTATAACTTTACTCTTTGATAACAGTTCTTATATTGAACAGTTGCAATAACCTAGGAATAGTATCAGTTTATAACTGTTATAATACATCAATGTACACTAACATTTTCCTATAAAAATTGTCATCGTATAGATATTCAGTAACAGTTAACAAACTGTCACGATTTTTCACCATTATTGGTGTGAGTTTTGGTAAGAAACTGTTGCATATATCTCATAGCTTATTCTTTTGTGACAATTAATTCGTGAACTGTCATGATTTAGGATTTTGAACTGTCACCAAAGCCCATATTTGTACTAGTGTTGGTTCTTTCCTTTGCTAGCATCATCTGCTCCTGGGAGGACGACTTTGACTCAATTGTTTGTCTCCGGTTGGAAATCTAGTGTTGTTGGAGCAGATAGAAGTAGTGGTGTAGCCCCACTCTATATGTGATCAACAGAATGAGCAAATTTTCTAGTTGTATGATGGCCTTTGTGTGAAGAGCCTTTGTTGATCATGCCTAGTTATCCTCACTGATGACGTTGAGTGTTACTGACTTGATTTTGAGGTCGCTAAAGTTGAACTGATCTTGCCAATGAGATCAAGTCCCCAAGTGTTGAAAGGCCAGGGGGTGTTTGTCAACAAGACAAAGGGATGATACTGATTTGTTTCACATATATGTGATGATAAGTGATATTGCATCTTCTGGAGAAAGTGTATTGGGTTTCAGGCTCCTTCATGAATTCATGATTATGTATACGAGTCTTCAAATAAGTTGAGGAGGTAGATACAAGCTTGTATGAACTGAAACTTGTTGTGAAGACTCCTTGTCAGAAAATTCAGACATATATAGTTTCTACGGAAAGTGCCATAAAATCCTCATACAAACTCGGATTGATACGTTCGCCCCTAACTTTCGAAGATGAGAAAATAAACTATCATATGCAGCAAGAATCAGTTAATTTGGAGTTCTCTAAGTCGGTCAATCATGCTTGAACATTTGTGATCAGTAATTCCGTGTAAAATTTTAGATTATGTAGACTTTAGCGTAAGAGCCATATCTCTTAGCTCGGGTATCTGATTGACGCACCTTTTTAGTATGTTGTAGTAGTGACATGTAAGAACAACTTTCATGAAGGATGTATTGCTCCATTCCTCACCCATAAGTACGTTTTTCAGAGTTAAGAGAGTAAGTATGTAATAGCTTGGGTGTACAAGAACTTCGAATTCGATGTAGACTGCCTTCGTCATGGATTTGATGTTGTAAGGAGTTGCAAGCAGTAATAGGTAATTATAGATAGGAGATGGAATGCCAGTGAGTGCGAGATGATGACTCGAGTCATAGTTGGAAACAACAAGGTGGAAGACAGAGAAGTTGGTAATGATAACATGGCTGGAGTAACTTTGCTGGTTGAATATTTAACCAGGATGGAGATGATTGCGTCTTCCTTGTTATCAGTGATAGATTGAACTTTAGCTTCAGCGCAACGCTTCTTTGTCAGTAGATTAGTGTCTCCAGAGAGTAGTAGGCAGCATGAGCGTAGTCCCCATGTGAAACTCACTTTAAATCTATCATCGGAGTATATATAACATTATTTGATGGAGTTGATGGATATGTGTGTCTTGGTTGTAGCTGAAAAAAAAGGTTTTCAATCGAAGCAAGCTTGATCAAAACTTGAGTGAAGGAAGATGGACGAAGTAAGCATGATTGAAGGCGGACGAACCATGAGGCGGGGTTGATTGTACAAGTTAGGACAAAAGCTGGACGCATAAGCCTTGCCTCGACTGAAGCTGGATGCACAAGCTGGGACAAATTCGTACTGGAAGTTTTAAATGAAATAAGACGATATGAGTAGCAATACTAGTAGTATAAGTTTGATGGAGTTGATAAGCGTATGCGTCTTGACTATGGCTGGACAAAGAGCTTTCGGTTGATGATAGACAAGGCAAGCTTGAGTGAAGGTAGCTAGACGGTTGATCGAAAAAATAGCAAAGTCAGATGAGATGAGCTTGGCGGAGTTGATGGAGGCGTGTGTTAGGCCGGAGTTGTTCACTCGAGTAGACTAGGAGAGGTAAGGTAATTGGACGAGCGTTGCCTTAGTAGTCTGACAAACAAGTTTGGGTTGCATCCAAAGGAGAACAAACTTTGTCATGAGGACAGGCAAGCTAGTTATGGACGGAAAAGATAGAATCATTCACGCGGGGAATAATCCCTATCCTTCTCAAATATGGAAACTCGACTAGACATAGGAATTACTTGCTTAACCTCGTTAAATATCGAGTGGTGGCAACAAGTCGTTCTTTTTGTTTTAACGTCGACAAGGCCTAGTCCTCTTTGATAGATAAGGTAAGCATCTTCATATTACACTCTCTTACTCCTTTCTCTTGTTTAGACAACAACAGTAGCTTATTTCTTTGGTGCTCTCACGTCCCTGCCACCTTGGTCGCTGCTACTCGTATCTTCTTCTTCTTCTTCTTTTTTACTAACAACTCTTCTCACAGGTACAAGAGCTCCATTTTAGTGATTACTACTAACAGCACTCCTGCTATCACCTTCGTTGTTGGTGACATTAGGTAGGTGATTGTTTTCAAAGTTCCTTCAAAGGATGACAAAAGTAGTCATCCCTTCTTAGAGAGAAAGGGGTATGATGACTTGAATCATAATATGTCCTTTTGATTAACTCACAACATGGCCGAGTGAGTCTTCATCTTAAATTGCTTAGAAACATCTTTTGAATGAAGTAATGAATGAAAAATTGAATGAAAATATGAGCAATTTCGTGAAATTTCGCTGTTAGAAAAATTCAGAAATAATGCCTTTACTAACAACGAAAGCCTTTACTAACAACGCCGTAAGATCCTCATACGGAGTCCGTTTTCGATGATCTACCCAAAAAATTTCATGCCCAGGAGATGATATATCTCCTTACGTGGAATATTTTGAGTTTTAAAGTTTTTAGGGCCTCAAAAAGACTGTACAGAAAAAACTCCGGAAGAATTCAGGAATTTTTCAGCAGGGAAGTAGTTGAGAGTTTTGATCATATCTATTAGCTCATTTGTCCGATTGCTATGATTTTTTGATATGTTGTAGGGTAAATCCATACAAAGATATTGATATATAACTCAGCCATAAATTCATTACCATTTGCTCCAAGATCACGACTTTGTACAGGGAAATGCCAAATTGCCTTTGATGAGCTTATTGTGAAAACTTGTTTTAAACCTCTGGGCTATTTGCTGGAGCTTTGGGTACTTCATGAAGTATATTTTCGTAATCAATCCACTTATATTCTGAAATTCTTGTTGGATCACATTTTTCTCATCAATTGGTGATTTTACATGGCGAAATTAGAGAGGATCGTAGTAGCATTGGAGAAGTATTAATTGTAGACCGGGTTGATAAAACCATCACCTCTTTCACCCTGAAGAGGTCTTTTATGACATGATTTTTGATGTAAAAGATCAGATTAGAGACGTCACAGAGACTGAGAAAACCATGGTTGTGTCTGAGCATCCTGGTGCAGGTCTTCATTTTGCCTTCTTCACTCACAACACCCACAAATGGTTGAATGTTGTATCACTTACTTGTGAGTCGTCTGTTAACACAAGTCTCACATGATTCTTCAGCAGGTCTGACTCTCTCTATCAAAGAAGGTCCAGTTGTAGTCGATTTTCTAAATCTGGGAAAGAGTCTCTTGTTTCTGCATCATACCGGTTGTGGTAAGTGAAATCTGTGCATCCCTTACTTCTTCAGTATGCTGTCAAGATGGAGAGGTGTTGGTAACTCTGATGTTGGTAACCTGAAGAATATTACCAGGAGTAACAGTGTTGGCACTATCAGAATTATCTTTGAGAGATAATTATTGAATCTGGCCTAACATCAACAGCTTCTGAAACTGAGTAAAATTGAAAAGTTGAAATATTACAACTGAGAGATTAATCTCCCACTGTAGTCACCAAAATGTTTGTGGGGAAAAATAAATTGAGGGTTATTTTAGAAAAAGTAGGGTGAGCAGGTGATAACTCATTAATCCTTAAACATTTATACTGTTTAAGTACTTTGTTTAGATTCGAGAGATCAATCTGTACAATCCTGGCATAAACTAAGCAATGGTCGTTCCAGTCTTGCTTCAGTCACAAGGTTGGTCTTAGGGAGGGAAGCGAGAGAAGAATGAGGACAGGTTATCTGACTATGTTGGATGTAATTGGTGTGAATAACTATGAACAAGGCTTCTGTGTAAGAAGGTTGAATGATCAAGGTTAATCGACTCGAATTGTTCTGTTTCAGAGTAAAATTGTTTTCGTGTAAGAACTTGAAAACTTCATACTCTGTTCAATAGATTGAATACCTATTCACATCATAGCTATTGTAACCACTCGACTTCTTTTCTGGAAGAAATTATCGATGGTTGAGTAGTGGTGCAGTGGAGAAGGTGTTGACAACTGCTCCCACTTCAATTGCGGTTGAATAATTGGTTACTCAACTTTCCACTCCTCTAATCAACTGCTATCGATCTTTCCAAAGTTTCTCTTTTAGTGGGTGCACTGCTGCACCACGTGTCGTAAACCGCCAGACCAAAACCCTAATTAATATCCCCCCATTGTGACATTTGATGGCTCGTGTAATATTGTAGTATTAAATACTACTAATGTTAAGTCAATTGAGACCTGCTTAATTGGCCTCTTGATTAAAGACTCGTCTTGCTTGACTAGATGATGAGTCTAGCAGACTAAAATATGTCTTGCTTGACTAGCTGATCAGTCTAGCAGACTAAAATAAAATAAATGTGCCATGCTTCACTAACTGATGAGTCTAGCAGTCTAGAATAAAATAAATATGTATTTATTTGTATATGAGGAGTAGTTTGTCCATTTTAGTCAATTTTGCATTGACATGTTTATTTTGTAAAGATAAGAGTATGTTGTTGAGCATGAATGTGACAGACCGGAAATTTTTTGCTTATAATAGGTCGAGTTTCGGTCCATTAGACCAGCTCTAACTTCCCGATACGCCACTAGAGAAATCGTACTTTTAATTTATTTGGACCAATTCGATTTTTACCAAGCAAAAGTTCATCGTCTTATTCGAAATTGCTTTATAAGCAGACATACATTACCTTTATATTCCAAGGGTCATCGAATCCTACATATGATTCTCATCGATTTACTGTGAGGACACAATATCTCTTGTCAATCTACCGTGCCGCACGGTCTTCCACTCGTGAGTGGGATCCTGACAACGCACACCGTGCCACACCAGTGAGGGGTCATCGAATCCTACATATGATTCTCATGGTTTTACTGTAAGGACACAATATCTCTTGCAAATCTACCGTGCCGCACGGTCTTCCACTCGTGAGTGGGATCCTGACAACGCACACTGTGCCGCACAGGTGAGGGGGTGATCAGTCCTAGTGTCAAGGGTAGTGGGATACCAGCCACCGTTTGATGTAATTTTAATATAGTGGTAAAAAGAGGTTCGATTCTCGAACTTGTGAAGGTAATGATTTTAGAAAATAATGATTCTAATTAACTCTAGAAAATTCCAGGAATAAGAAAAAGACTAAATAACCTAAAGATGATTTTTGAATAATTTCAAAAGGACCAGGAATCAGGAATCAGGTAATTCTAACAACCTATGTGATTAATCAGATAATTCTTTTTAAATTAATTGAAGCACAAGTAATTGCCAAAATTGGTTTTGTTATGCTAACAAACAGAGCTAAATCACAAGCATGGACTATCAAAATTAATTAACCAAGCATAATCCATCAGGCAAAAGCACAATTGTTGAAAGAAAACCGTTTTCACTATTTAAAACTATGCAATTCTAATAACAAAAGAATTCTAAATAATTATTAGAAAATAATTAAATCACATAAAATTGAGAAAATTACCTTATCCATCATCCCAGTAAATAAACTTAGCCCATGGTGAAGAAAACTTGCTCAAAATATCAATTACAAAGTTGAATAATGGTGTAACAGCTGAACAGAGATGTTTATAAATGTTACAGAACAGGGTTCATCTGTAACAGAAAGCTTTAAGCAACAGGAGTATTCAAATTCTAAGGCA